>JANIJG010015122.1:55892-76615 GCA_024611175.1 Megaceryle torquata | reverse complement strand
GAAGAAATTGTTCCTCAGCTCCAACCTAAACCTCCCCTGGGGCAGCTTGAGGCCGGTTCCTCTTGTCCTGTCTCTTGCTCCTTGGGAGAAGAGACCAATCCCCACTATGGGTGCAAGGGCCCAGTCCTTGGCCTCGTTGAACCTCATCCCAGTGGCCACAGCCCACCAAACTGGCATGGCTAGATCCCTCTATAAAGTCTCAATACTGACACAACACACCCTGCAAGGCCCATTTTCTTTCTCCTGTAAAAAGAGATACTTTTCAGCAGTTTCTCAGGTAGCCACGCTACTGGAATCAAGGATCACTGACACACATTTAGCTGCCGACCCGAACCACTGCAGCTCTTTTCAGCTGGCTTCAGGCACTATTAGTACAGCATCCAAAATCTCATTCTAGTATTTTCTCTCAGACTTAAATGCCACTTTCTATAGCATCAACTGCCTTGGAGCTACCAGGACAGGCATTTCCATCTGAAAATAAATCCCTTATGAAGCTGCCAGACAACTTCAGGTGCTTAAATGATGCTAATTTGAGTACTTTACAGATCTAATAATTACAGGCAATAACCTTAAAGAACAATCCATTATCTGACTGAAAAAGACACAGAATCAATACAAGGCACATGTTAATAAAAATCACACTGGGATTGACACAGGAATAGCTGCAAACCTCGTCCTGCTGCTGCTTTCTTAGAAGACCATATTATGCTCTTGCAAAAAAATACTAACACCTCTACGGTCGATTTATTACTTAATACTTTTTAGGTTATAAAAATCTTAATTTCAGAGCCTCCTGCTTATGTTACACGATTTAAGCATGTTAAAAGTTTCCCACGTGAGAAGAATTATTTATGTTGGTCTCAAACATCTTTCTAAACCTTGGCTTTGGGGTGAACTTGCCTCAAGAGCTGTGCCTGTCCTGCATGGGTTGGTGGCAAAAATCCCTCTGTCCAGCCCCAGTCTGTAGCATGGGCAAAGATACTGGGTTAAAAAGAAATCAAGAGCTCATGGACAGCCCAGGTTCTCTGCCTGTCCTGATCCAGTGTATTGACAGATAGAACTGGGAATAAAGCCTGGAATGTTTTTCTAATGGTGACAGCTTCTTCTTGGGTAATTATAAGGAGACTTCAAATGGAACGGCGTCAAAAAATCTAACTGCCACACAGTTAAATATGTGCTGACAAAATCAGGAAAACACTTGAAATTACAAGTTTTAACCTGCAGACAGGGTCATAATTGGCTTCAAAAGAAAGTTCTAAATCAAGTTATGACAGATTGGTGGTAGACTCACACCAGTAAAGCCACGAAGCACTGAACTGGTTTCCTCCAAGGCCTTGAGACTCATGGTCCAAAATCTGCTTGCAGTCAATTCAGGGATTTTTATGAGACTATTAAATAGCTCACACTGAATATGATTTGCCTTAGTAACGACCTACGAGAGAACTAACGAGTTTCTGGATAGTGATGCACTTGTGGCATCTCGTGATATAAACACGGACCTGAAGTTAAGGTCAAGAACAAAAGTATCTAAACAAGACACTAATTCTGTCGTTCCCTGAGCTCTGCAGTCACCCTGCAAATGTCCCCCCACCTCACTGCAATCCCCTGCCACGCACAAAATCACTTCCCTCTCTCTCTCACATGATGTTTGCCTGGGAGCAAACAAGTGCAAACGCCTCATTTTGCATTTTTAGCCTTTTCTTTATCATGCTCTGGAAGGCTCCTGCTTCCACGCTGCTCTCCAGGGGGGGAAGGAACAAAGATCAGCAGCTTTTTTGGGTGTCTGTGCCCACTTCATGCACTTACCTGCTCTCCTAAGACAGAACTTTCCTAAAGGTGCTCATCTCTATACTATTAAACTGCTCTGACTAACAGGAGTGAAGTGAGAACAAAATCCTTTTCCTGGGACAAACCTTCAGTGACTTAAGACCCTGTGCCAACATCACTGGAGTTAATGGGGTTGGGGTTTTTTTGATGGAAAGAACCTGTTCCTTCAAAGCCAAGGGAAGGAAGTGTGACCTAGAAACAGAAACATCTAGGAGAGCTTTCCTGCACTTGATGTGCCCCTCCTTCTCTTTACCACACATCACCACCACCTCTGTCCCCATAAAAGCTACAAGAAGATCATCAGTCCCCAGGGGGTTTGGCAAAGGTGAATGTGGTCTTCATAGGAAAGACAACTTTAGACACCTTGACCAGGACAGAAGGGCCCTGTGCAGTCATGCCAAGGGAGGTTTAGATTGGAGCTGAGGAACAATTTTTTCCCCTTGAGGGTTGTCCAGGGCTGTCCCAGGCTGCCCAGGGCAGGGGTGGAGTCCCCGTGATCCCTGGAGGGGTTTCAGAGCCGTGGAGCTGTGGTGCTGAGGGCCATGGGTCAGTGGTGCCCTGGCAGTGCTGGGGGAAGGGTTGGACTTGATGATCTTAAGGGTCTTTTCCAACCTAAAAGAATCACAGCATCACAGAATGATCTGTCTTGATGCTGAGGAGGTCCTCTGGGTATTTCTGCCACCCTAACAAGCACTGCCCGTGAGTTTCGCGAGCCAGAGCTATTCCTCAATTTCATTCTTCTTAAGCAAGTGGTTCCTTACAAAGTCCAATTCATTCAAGAGGAATACTACAAAGATTCCTAACTATTTGGCTTTCACAGGGTAAAGAGAAAATGAAGCAATGTAATGATGACAGATAACCAGGCGTATCACACAAGAAACATATGAATTGCAAAGTCCTCTGCCTTGCTCTGAGTTTGAAAATGGAAACTTTTCTCAGGGATGGGAACACTCGGTTCTCACTGACATCTTCATCTCAGGCAACTTCACCTACCAGCCACTTTGGGAAACATTCAGCAAAGTTTCTAGTGACGTGAAAAGACAGATCTGAGGAATACTTGGCCACGATCTCTACAGGTTCCCCTCCCCTATGGAAACGGCGTTAAGTGGGGCGGTCAACGAGCGCGGTGGCACCGACTGAGGATTAACAGTGGTTGTTACTCTGCGTTGCAGGCAGCTTGTTAGTGGGGTTAGGCACGTGCTAGTAGCTACTAACAGGGCTGGTTTCCAAAGGTTGTGAGTTAGTGGGTGAATCACCTCCAACCACCCACCTCCCCCAGGCAATTAGTTTAGGGTGATAACGAAGGGGCAGGGTACTGTACCTGGTGATGGGCAGGTCGAGGCCCCGCTGCAAACTGAGGAAAGGCGGGAGAAACAAACACAAAAGGAAAGGCACAAAGAGTCAGAAACACCACAACGAAACCAAAATGTCACACTCTATGCAAAATAAACCCATGGGGTGGGGAGAAAACAAAACCAAAAGAACCAAACCCAACAAAACAACGACCACAAAACAGTCAGAAGCTTTGCTGCAGGACAGCGACAGACAGGTACCGAGAGCTACGGGGGGACGTGTGCTGCTCGAGAGCTGGCAGACAAACAGCCAAAGCTGCTGGTTATTTTCAAGGCACTCTAGTTTCTGGATGCAGGCATTCCTTAGCCTGCTTGGGGCTGGGGGGGGGGAAGAAACCAACAAAACAAAACGACAACAAAACAAAAACAACACAAAAAAAACCCCCAAACCAACTTAAAACAAGCAGCAGTGGAGATTTTAAACTGTTTGAGGTGGAGGTAAATGGTTCAAGCAGCTGGACTCAAGAGTCGTTCTGACTATTCGGTGGGACCAGAGGATGGAGACTCGTGGCCACAAGCAGTTAAGGGCCAGGTAGGCCCAGGCAGTGTCCTGCTGGCGCAGGGGCTGCCCCACAAGGCAAAGAGCAGCCAATCTTTGCACACACACGCTGTGCAATTTCCTTTTCAGCTTTTATTTTAACCCCTAACAAATCACAATATATTGTCACCCCCATCTGAAAGCGAAGGAGGCAGGTGATGGCCCCGGGGAGCTGAAGGCATCAGTGGCCGAGCTTGGCTGGAGTAAGGGAGGTCCTGGGTCCCAGCTCTGAGCTCAGGTTACTTAAGTGCTTCCCACCCATGCTGGTTACACGCGGAGGAACGTCGTCAGAACGTGCTCAGTGATCATTAAAAGCATTTCCCAAGAAGTAACTAATTGTTAAAAGAGAAATAAAAATGAATGCAAAAAATGGAAAATAGAAATAAAGATGACAAGCTATCCTCTTCCAGAAGCAGAGTTAGGTATTTAAACCCTGAATTCTCAGTGTGATGAGCAGAGCTCCATGACGAAAGCAGATAAATGTGTTGATAAGAGCTCCAATAATTAAATGGAGCAAATGAAACCAGATCCCAGGGTGGCTTTTTACCCACCTGTTGCTAGCTGTGGATGGCTCAGCAACCTACTGCACGTGCCAGAGCACACAGTACAGTCCACCTCTGCCAAGTCCCACTACAGGGGCTCAGTACCATTTACTGCTTTACTTTCTGCCCGAGAAGGGCGATCAGAACTGGCTAGTAATGATTAATTTTCTTACTAAGATGCTTTTTCAGTAAGAAAAAGGGGACGAAGTTCACTTGCAGCCCTACCTTCCCAGCTCTGTTAACACCACCAAACACGAGAAGTATAAATAGTCACTGGTCCTGCTATTTTCTCTTTTCTGAACAATTCAATCGCCTATATTGAAGATTTCTGAGAACTAGCCTGCTAATACAGGTGGTTTATATATTCCTTCAACCTTCACCTCATCGTGACACTCGGATGAAAAGTCATCAAAATCAGAACCAAGAAAATACGCACCCGCGGAGTATTTCTCGTACAAGAGTTAATAAAGGACGACCTGCGCTGACGCACCAAAAGGAGTTTTCCCACCCTTGAAAATTTCCCCTAAGCCTTGAAGAAAAAAAACCAAAGCAAAGCAAAGCAAAGCATGATCTTCTTGTAAGACTCATGAGCTATAATTTCCATTTCAGTATCAACGGCAGCACTCCAAGAGCCCCAGCATCGTCCCAAGGCTCAGGGTGTCAAGAGGACGGTGGCTCTACCAGTGGGTCCTACGGTGCTGAGAAAGTGGCACCTGGATGAATCTCGGGAGCTGAGTGCACTTCAAGTCCTGATATTTTCAGGAAGAACTCCTCAAAACCAGTTCAAATGTCTCGTGGTTGAGAGAAGTGAATAAAGCTTACCCTAGAAGGTCTGACTCAAGCCTCTCTGGTGGGGCTACACACTCCAGGTCATACATCAATGCAAACAAACAAACAAAAACCCCAAACAAAAACAAGAATCCAAAAGGGAAATGATAAGGTGCAAAAACCTTGCGCTGCTGAATTTCAGGGCTGAAGTACCTCTCTTATCACTGCTCCACAGAAAAGATGTGTTCTCTCTGGGTTTAAAACAAGAGCTGGAAGCTTACATCTTAAGAAGCTAAAATATATTCCATGGTGAAAAGTAGTACGTGTTTACAAGAAAAGAAAAAAAAAATAAAAAAAGAAATAAAAACCTCTAAGTCAGTGAAAAATACCCTGATCTATTTTGCACTGGTCACCACTGGCTATTGAGTTTTTTACATTTTAATTTAAAAAAATAGTAATAATTCAGCTTGATATGATTTAATCCTATTAGTAGCTGTAAGCAACAGAACAAACTGTAGTCACTGCTGGCTTGGATGAAAATAGACACTTTGGGGTTTTTCTTTTCCTCTGTTCGATGAAAGCAGGAGATTGAAAGGGAAACTTCTTCGTGAAACCCGGGTCCAACATTTCTAGGTTCCCCCCCCACCCCCTCTCATTTTGGTCCTGCTCACTGCGCTGTGCGCAGCGGGGCACGGTCTCTATCTGCCGACCTTGAGCTGGCACCTCCAACCTCTTGGAAAACAACCTCTTTGAGCTGCCTCAAACACCCTCTCCAACCACGGGGAGTTTTGGCAGACCTACAGCGGGGCAGTTTGTGTTTAAATCACCCGGTGTTTGGGGGCAAGAGCTACAAGATAATTTGCAGCCATGCTGAATGACTCTGATTTTCTTTTCCTTCCCCCAGCTGAAGCTGCAGCTTTGAAACTCTCGCTCTCAGAGCGACACTACGATGGCAACGGGGAGAAAACATGAAGCCAGTTGGATTGCAAAGGCTGCTGTCCTGGAAGGAGCAGAAAAGCCTGAACCGTGCAATTGCCAATGGCCCCGGGACGTAGAAACAGGACGGAGGAAACTCCGGCTGCTCGAGGAAGCGGGGTTTGGATCACCCTCATTAGTGGAACACCCCTACCTACGGACGGGACTCCACTGTGGAAGCCTGAGGATGGCAAAAACATCCCGTCAACTTCCTCGTCCCTCCTCTTCACCCTCCCCTCACCACCAAAGCAAAAAAAAACAGAAAAAGAAAAGAAAAAGAAAAAAATAAGTAAAAATAATAATTGAAAAAAAAAAAAAGGAAGAGTAAATCAAGCCCAGAATAAAATGCAAGAGTAGTTCAGGGTGGGGCTAGTCTTGCATTTGTTTTGGGGTGGGGGGTGGAATGAGATGTTATGGGTGTGGTTTGTAGTCATGGGGGTGGGAATGGGCACTAGCAGAGCGATGGCAAAAATGGCAGACAGGAGGATTTTAAAAAAAATCCAGAAAAATGGCTGACAACTGCAGACAAACTCCTCCTCGGTATCTCCTCAATAGCAGGGTCAAAACCCTATAATTTGACACAATTTCCAGCCAGATTTCCTGCAGATGTTATCTGTTGAGCGGCAAACCCAAAGCCGCCCCGGGTCTCTGTCCTACACCAGGGTCAGAGCCTCCCAACTGCAATTCAGCTTTGGACCTCGCGGCGCCACTTCGCCTGGCGGGACCTGCCCCTGGAGCTCATGCTTTTAGCAAAGAAGCAAAATCAGTGCACTTCTGTAGATCAGCCAACAAAAAAGAAAACAGATGTGGTAAAAATAAATAAATTAATCATCATCATCATCATCATCATTATCATCATCATAAAGAAAGGAAGGAAGAAATCAAAACAGTGCCATGGGCACAATTGCCTGCAAGAAGGAGTACAGTTTGTTATATTGCTTACAATGCAGTATTTTATCCAGCCTCTTCCAGCCAGGGACCTGTAAACCGGACTCTGTTCCAAAACCTTCCTCCTCTTCCAGTTGTCTGTGCAATGTATTGGCACTGTTCTGCTGGGCTGTCAAAAAAACTGGTTTAGAGATGCAGCTCTTCAGTCAGGTTTTTGCTCCAGTTCTAACCATATAAAACTTATTTGTGCTTTTCAACAATTAAAGATAAAGAAGATGATTATACTTACTGAGAAAAGAGGATTGATTGATTTTTTTTTTTTACCATCAGTATCCTGCATTACTGAGCAGAACGGGGCTGGGGGGGGACACGACAACTAAGGAGGTGGGGGGGGGGATCCGGTTACAAATTGGCAGCTGTCCACATCACAGAAACTTCATCAAAATGATGTTAATTGGCTTGCTCATCAACACAGAGGTTAACAGGTCTCAGAACTAACCCTCCTGCGAATCCCCTGGAGGTGAAACCTCCAGAAGCGGGGCAAGAGCATCGGTGGGGGGCAAGCTCTCCCTGGACATATATATGTGTATATATACCTGTTATGTGGACAAACAGAAGACTTCTGTCTCGGAGGCTTTCAGTTGCCACGCTTCAGCCAGCGTTCATCTTACTCTAAAAAGAGAAGAGTGCTGGGAACGGTGCGGTGGTTTTAGAGGTCACCTCAAAGTGTGACGACGCAGATTTGCAAGAGGCGCAGGGATTGCCGCTCCCTTGGCTAACTGAGGCTCGAGACATCGTGATGGGTGGGCTACCTTGACTCCAGAAGCTGGGCTAAGCATCTGATGCCCTAATGAGGGTCTCCTAACACTGTGTGGAACTACACTATGAGCAGACTCCCCCAGAAGAACCTGATTTGGGAAGCCAAAGTCCTACAATAGCAGAGCAGTGTTAAAATACACACAAAACAAAAGATTACAGAGGACAACCAAACCTGAAGTTGGATGAAAAAAGAGGCTTACCACAAAAAGATCTGGGTACTCAGAAGCTCTACGTTAAATGTGTGAGCACCTACAGGGTGCTAGGCAGCAAATGGTTAGAACTGATCCAGCGGCACCGACTGGGAAGTAATGCCCAGAGGCCACTGGAGACTGAGCGCTGCTGCAGAGAATCGCTTTGCTCTATCACCTTATCAAATACTTCCTCAAATGAAAAAAAAAAAAAAAAAAAAATTAAGAAAAGAGAAAGATTCTGATAATGAATCTAAACTCTAAAATGCAAGTGAGCCTGAAAGCAACTACGCTAAAAACAAATCGTGTTATTTGAACGTAGATGAGAACCCTTCCATCACTTCTTTTCTGATAAGCCACTTTCAAAGGAACATTATCCTACCAGGACAACGTCTGAAAAATTCAAGCAAGATTTGCCATGTGGAACGTGTTTCCAGATCAGTAAAATGCGCTTTCCAGGGCACCGGCCGCAGGCTGTAGGCACACACACACACACGCACACAGAGAAACACCCAAGCGAGGAAGAACGAACATTAAGATAATGCCAATGTGGGCTCCCTTACCGGCGAGCGGGTCTGAGGCTGGGTGTTCATTGTTTGAGGGGCTTGAGGGTACACCAATGTGGTTGGAGCTGCATTCTGTCCTGAGGGATAAGGAGCCTGCCAGGGAAGAAGAAAAGGATATAAAAAATTAATGTATCAAGTGATTCAGCCCCAAAGAGAGGAACGAAACACGTTATCAGATGATTAACGTTGAGATGTAGATGACGTAGGCGACTGTGGTGGAGGAACCTTCTCTGTCAAGGACCCAACTGATTTATCAATGCTACCCAAGCACTGCAGTGGAAAACAGAACGAAGAAGCACGTCAAGGCAACGCCGTGTCACCGAAACCCTGCGCCGTCTGACACCTGGCTGCGTCCTTTCCAAAAGCCTCCTCTGAGCCTGTTCCCAAGGAAAGCTGGAACTGCAGGTATCACTGACAAATCTTCCAAAATAAGACAAAGAACAAGAAACGAGCTCAAGTGCATTTAGGACAAGCCCCTGCTGCTTTCGAGTGTTTGCAACACAAGGAAACGGCCCCAAATCGTTACAGATGGAACGCAGACCACGGGCTGTGTAAATTTTTCCTAGTTCCACTGATTTCAATGGGCTATAACAATTTATACCACCAGATGCTCTCCCCTGTGTTATTTGCCCAGAGTAACACTGAGCTGCAGAGTTACGCCAATTACACGTTCTAACGAGACATTTAGAAATAAGAGTCACAGATCCTACCCACAGCTCAGCCTCTTCAGCCCTTTCAACAGGAGCAAACGTAGGATGGTTTTGGAGCAAGGATATAGCTCATTTTGGAAGAGCAGCCAGTACATGTGATCACTGACTGCTATCTGCCACCACGGGCCCCAGCACACCCTGCCCAGTGTCCCGTGCCTTGCAGAGCGTCCAGGAGACAGCTGGGGTGTTGGTGTTATTCTTTTTTTTTTTCTTTCTTTTTCATCCCTAGACATAAAATCCCCACCTAATCTCCTGCTGATCAAAATGTAATACAAGGTAAATGAAAATACACTTTAGAGACAATCTGACCAAAGAATTTTCCAGTCTCAGAAAAAAAAACCAAACCAAAACCAAGCCAAACCAAAATGTGGCAGCAGGGGATGAGGGGACTGAGCACAGCCCAATAATAAGCTCACCACAGCAGTTTGAGTGTGGTCCCAAAGCTGTTCCTCCTATCCCTGCTTTGGGACAACATCAAACTGATGCTTAAAGAGTTAAACTTAAGCAGATAGACACTTAAGGACATTGTTCCTACTACACAAGCTGAGTAGGCAGGACGTTTGGTTATTTTCTGCCTGATTTTCATACTGGTTTTTGGCTCAAAAAGTTGATAAAAATGTACAGCTCCAAGTAGACCCCCTAAATCTTTGTGGGTGATTGAGGAGACCAAGGCAACGCTTGGTAGAGTATTTAGCTGAAGAATGTTGTACTGCAGTAGTTTAGATCAGTAGGGCAGAAAAGACTCTGGTTCAAGAGCAATTAAACTTTTTAATCAGCTCCTGCTATGGAAGCAGCAATCTCTGGTAGGTAAGCAAGGCAGGTTTTCTGCTGCCCCTGCTCCCCAGGAACTCATGCTGTCTAATCCTTTCTCCAGCCAGCGCTTCCCTTCCCTCCCTTCCACTGGCAAGCCCTCTAATTCATGTTAACAACTAATTTGCAAGAAGCCTTCTAATTTTTTGAGATGTCAGATGCAGCATCAAATATTTTCCCCTTTTATTTGACAAGTGTGATTCCGCTTGAGCTGCTCGTGTCACTGCTGTGTAATAAACAGTATGTACCATATCTCGCGGCGGTAACGACACCATTTAGCGATCACAGCACGGCGCAGAACCATCAAGCGCTAACGAGATGCGGGGAAGCTCCGCTATCTTTTCAGCCACGACCTACAGAAGTTGCCCTGCATTTGTAGGATCTCGCTGCTGACTTTCTGCACCTGGGATCTCTGCCCAAAATGAGATGAAGGTTTCTCCTCTTGGAGGATCAGCCGCCTCTTGTGTCCGTTCACGCACCTTGCAAAGGGTCCTGAAGACGCTCTTCATGTCCTACCAGAGTGGGTGACTGTGTTGGGAAATATGAACACTCCCATTTAAACCAGTTCACCACCAGCTCCGTGTGCAACCAGCTCTGCACCTCCAGAGAAGAGACCTTATCCTCAATGCTTTGCTCCCCCAGCATCTCACCAAAAAGAGAAGAAAAGACGCACCAATTTCCTCCTTCTTCAGACTCACGAGAACACGTTTTCTTCAGGCTTAACTTGCATGCAACAGAACAAAGCCCAAGTCAGACAAAACTTCCACAGTCCTCACCCACCTCCAAACCAGCTCGAGTTTTCTTCTCATTGCCCAAGGAAGTAAAAGATGGAAAGGAAGGAAACGCAGCTCTCACCAAGCCTAAAACCCAATGAGTTTTAGACGTAAGACTGCAAAGAAGGCATTTTAACTACAGTGCCAAACAGCCACCTCCCTGCCAACAGATGTCATTTCTGACACTGGGAGAGTTGAGAGGCAAACACAAGACAAAGCAATCAAGTGTCAAATTTGCTTTAGTCTGTAAACCCTATCAGAAAAAATATAGCATAAAGAAAGGTACAAAGGTTTAAACAGAGGCTGCTGAAGGGTTTCTGCTATTCAGCCATCATCAGAACAAGGTGAGTTTGGACAGCCAGTGCTGTTTGTAACCTGGAGGATCTCACTGGGTGCTGGGTTCACAACTGCAGCCCCGAGGAAGGAGTGTGATTCAAGTCCCACTGCAGACAACAAACATCACCTCAATAAACGCCTTTCAGAACTATCACACAACACCGACTGCTTCAAACCAGAGAGAGGTGCAGCTGAACTGGTGTTTGTGTTAAAACCATCGTGGGGAGGGCAGAAAAATAGGGCTTTATAAATTTATGCAGGTCCTAAGTTCACATGTAAGTACATGGTAGCCTAAAAAAAAGAAACCCACAACCCAAAAACCTATCTAAATATCTGAGAGAATAAATCACAGCGCTCCACTGCTTTTCAGACAAGTCAGCTGATTAAACGTATTGCATCTATTCATCTGTCAAAAGGACTTTTTTTTTCCTGTGCCAAGCATCTAAATAGGTACACAACGTAATTATAATCACATGCAGTCACGCTGGAAATACGTGGCTTTTATGCACCATGGCTGAAACTCTGAGGACAAAGTGAGCCAACGGAGAGATCAACAAGGAAACACTCCAAAAATGCCATAAATAAACATCAGCAGAGGGGAAGGCAGGGAGGTAAATATCACTCTGTATAAAAATTCTGGTTCACAAGCATCGAAATGCCTGAAGTTCAAATAATTGCAGCACACCCCGAGCTAGAACAGACCGTACAGCTGCTGAGCTGCTCTGCTTTTGAGGCAGAGCAATTTGCTTCACTTAAAGCTTTCATCTGAGTGATTTCAGATTCGAAACGTGGCTATTTTGTGGGGGGAAGGTGCCAATAGTCGTGTGGTATTCCCGCAACTTGCTGGGGAAAACCCTTTCTATCCATTTTCTGTGCAGTTTCCACCTTGGGCTGCTGACTGCGCTAAGCGAAAATAAAACAAAATAATCACTACCAACAAAACAGATGAAAAAAAAAGTTATTCTTAGATCAGCTCCCGAGCTGGTTAATAAACACTGCGCCCGCTGCGTAACATGATTCCCTCGGTACTGACTGTACTGGGAATAAACAGGCAAAGTACACACATCGGGTTCAGAAAGAGCTGAGTCACGCAGCTCTCTGCCTCCCGCAGCCGGTGGAAATTTTTTTTTGGAACAAAACTCTTCAATCCCCAGGCAGAAAGGTGTCACTTGCCGAGCTCTCTGCCTGCAGCAGCAGCGCCAGTGGGTTTGGCGTGGGAAGGGGTTAAGCCCCGTTGCTGTTTCTTGAATCCTCTCTCGACTCTGGGAAGAGGTTGGCCTGGGTCTATATTTACTGAAGTTACATACGAGGAGGAGAAATGGTCTTGTAGCTCCAACACATGACCGTGACTCAGGAGCTTGCTGCTCTATTACCATCGCTATCGCTGTGACCTTGGGCGAGAAAACCTTCGGATTTCCAGTTACTTCCCAGTAACAGCAATGCAGCGACCGTGCTCTGGTCCGGCGTGAGTTGAAACTCCGCTGAACAGCAGCAAAAAGCTTTAATCTCTTTGGGAAGAACATGACAGCGTAAGCAAAACATTTTATAACAATACGGAGCGTGCTGGGGCCGCAGGCAGCTCTGGGCTATCCCGGAGCAAACCCAAAGGCTGTTTTTCATGCTGGGGCCACAACAGAAGCAATGAGATTCTTCCATGTGACTAAAACCCATGCACCTCACTGCAGTGGTCTGCGTCTCATCTGAGTGCTCCGAGCGCTACGCTCCCGAAGGGAGAGCACATTGGCTAAGAGCTCATTCAAAGTGTCACCCCGTGGACTCTGCGAAAGATTTGTAACCATTTGATGCTGAGATGTAAAGGATCAAAACCAAGCGCTGGCTGGAAACGGGGTAAAACTGTTGCAAAAACTGTCCCTCTAAAAAAGACCCCCAAACAAAACCACGCACATTTCTCTGGGGATAAAACATTTCTGGTCTTTTACCAAGATGCTTATTGCCCCCAGTTAAATGCTAAATCTTGAGTAAAGCCACACTGGGTGGCTACTCAGAGTAACACTCGGTGTACTGGACACTGAGGGGTCCTGCCCCTAAATTTATAAATCTGTACTGATAAAAGCTCCTTCGCACCAAATGCCACCGCCCCCGGAGCAAGGTGCAGAAGGTACTACAAGAATCATCAGCCAGATCCTTGCACCAGTGTTTCCTTTCCATCCCCATTTTTAACAGCCAGACTCAGTTTTCCTTCTGGCTGCTGAACTATCTTCCTCAAGGAAAACCACACCAGGGGATGTGGGACAAGCTGTGTTGATGCACCAACCCTTGAGGTTGCTCTTAGAGCCTCTTCAGAAGTTTTTCCCTGGGTTACTGGCCTGGACAGCAGGAGTTTGGCCTCGGCTGCAGGTGAAGATATCCCCTGGGACAGCTTAAAGCATCACTCGGTTCACACACGTGGAAGGACGGTGCCGGTAGAGCTGCGGCTTTTCATTTGGAGTTTATTTGTTGAGCTGGGTTTGCTCTGCCCTCCCACAGCCTGAAATCCAATCACTGAGCTACCTAAACAACTGCAACCGTGCAGGACCCCATCAGCAGAAATCCCTCAGTATTCAGCTCTTAAAAAATAAGAGGATTGTAATTGAAAACCTGAATCTTCATTTCCAGCTAATAAACTCAGCCGTGGGCAAGAGCGCACCAGGGGCAGCTCGTCAGCCTGCCCCCTCCTACAAACCCAGCACCTTTCTCTTCCCTCAAGCTTTGCTTTCTGAATGGCCTCAGTTTTAAGAGGGGTGCGTATCAGCAGGAACTCCCAGGGTCAGAAGAAGCCGCTCTCCCAAATGCAACTGTTTGCTCCCCGTTCTGTGCTCTTCCAGCAGCGGCACTGGCTTCAAGTGACTGGAAAAATGTTTAAAACTGCCAACATTACTGAACATTACAGCAAGATCCTAGGGTTTTTTATCTGATATGAAATTGCAAGGCAGAGATAACAGCTACAGCCAGAGCATCCTAGAAAAGCCCAGACTCTCCTACAGCCTGCAAGACACATGAAAGGCCTGGTTTTTCCATCTGGGTGCTGACTTATGAACACTGGTAGCATCAAGTGAAAGGGATGAAGAGATTCCTGCTCTCGCTGTCTCCCTTGGCACCCTCCTATGTGCTGCAGCACCTGCAGCAGAGATGACTGAACTGAAGGGGAAGCAGATCTGACCTAAAATTAGTACACAGGCAATGGACAAAAAAAAAACCCCAACAACTTTTAAACTAAGTTACTTAGTTCCCAATGGTGGCACCTCCAGAGACGCCCAGGATTCTGCTACCTCACTGTGGAGTTGCCAGGATGTAGGAAGAGCTTGGACAGCAAAGAATTAGATCTTTTAATCCACTCATACTCACACATCAGCACCATGAGAAGCCAAAACAGCCCAGTGATACTTTCTCCACTTCTTTCTACCCCTCCAAGCTCAGCTCTGCTCAGGGTTATGTTAAAGAGCTAGAAACACCCAGCTTGGTGACAAACATATAAGAAAACCACCCTGCCTGCCTCTTTTCAGCAGCCCTCCCAATGGCCGCACATAGAAGCAATAGAGTCCTGAGGGGAAAGAGAAATTAGTGCCAAAACAGCTCACAGAAATCCTGCTGGAGTGACCCGTGCTCAATACATCCAAAAGCACCTAGAACCTAGAGACCCGCACTGCAGCCATCTCAGGTTAGTTCCTGCATCTGACATTACTCAGCTCCCGGATTTCTTTTCAGCATACTTGGGTTTTGTTACTATTTTAGTAACTAGCTAATTCAAATTTACGTTCTGTTTGATTTTTTTTTTGTTTTTCCCTTCCTGCTGTGCCTGCAGACAGCAGAACGGGGTCCTGGCAGACTTCGAAGCTGCCGTCTGCAATGACTTGTATACTGGGAATTATTTGCACGTGGTAGGAAAAAAAGTCTGTAATATTTCTCTGTAATATACAGAACCAGCTTGTCTGCAACTATTACAAACGGTGATGGAGAAGCCTGAATTATTAAAATTCTTCATTTCAGGCTTTTCTACACAGTGCTCTCTCAAATGATATATAAAGGGATATTCTCACACTATTCCTGTGAACTATCCCAGCTTTACAGCTTTAAAAATAGCACAACAGCAAATAAACCAAGAAATAAGGGCAATTTCCCTCAAAATGCTCAGTTTGCTTTTATTAGTTACAATGATACTTCAACCTCCTATCATCAAACACACTCTCAGATTAAACAGAAGTCCTCCTTCACTAGCTACACATTCAAATAGACAAGGTTTTTTGGTACACATCACATCAAGGATTTCAAATTTTCTTTAAGCGGTTCATTTGCAAATTATCCAGAATCACTGAAATCAGCTTGTCCTCATCACAGCATCTCTGTGAAATAAAAATACTCAGGTAAATACTAAACTCAGGCTAAAAAAAATATCAGTTCTCCCACATATGTGGCTCATCCCCTTGTTACTTTTATTGCCCTACAGCAGTTTGTCTCGGGGTGCATCATCTGTGACCTCACCTGCCCTGCTCAATTTCTAACAACCGTTTTTCGTGGCTTCTTATGCTTCAGCGCCACAGGCAGCGAGTGGAACAGGGCAACAGAGTCCCATGGAACAACCCCAGAACTCCAGGCGGTTTTCTTACTTTAGCATAAATAATCAGATTCTCACCGAGGGAAGGCAGCGAAGGAAATGTGGTTTCCTCTTCCCTGCACAAAGACAGTTTGTGCAGAGGACAATACAGACCCAAGATACACACTCCTTTCCTTCCTGCCGAGGACACTGTGGTTACTATTCCTGTAAGGATGTTATGAAGGAGGAGGGTGAAAAGACAGACAGACAGACAGAAAGCATCTCTCTTTGACATGCTGTCTACCCAAAGTTCAGCCGTAGCCCATGTTCTTAACATCATTACTGCAACTGCTTTATCAGCAGCTCTGTGGCTGAAAGCACCCATCCCTTACCATGCTGCCAAGGCAGGTACCACGGGGCTTTGGGGAGGAAAGAACAATCTTTCTGCTTTGTAAAACAAAACCCAAAAAAAGCAGACCAGATAAGGCCCTCGAGCTGCTAAGCCCACGCCCGATTTCAGAGCGCAGTGATGTGCTCAGCTGAAGAAGAAGAGTGAAATATTTAAACGAGTGTCATTTTGAGCCATCAGGGTGGCCGGATGTCCTGCTGGTAGCCAACCTCCACGCAGAGACACCGGGTGTTTAAATTCATCAACGCTGAAGGTTCAAAAGTGTTGTTAAGAAGGATAAAGCCCCAGTAGATGAGCATTTCATAACATCTGCGAATACCGGCGTGGATTGACTTGGTTTCTTCCAGAGCCTGAAGTGACAGTTCCTGCTCACGGCTCGCAGCCTGGGGGTGGTCTGGTAGTGACCGTTACATAATTAAGGGAATTGGTATTTTCCATATTAAAAGTACTCAAAAATAAGTGTGTGTGTGTACATGTGCTGGGGGGAGGAATTCCAACATCTCCACTTGTGGAAGCAGACCCGTGAATCTCAGCAGAGACAACCCTTCGGTTTACAAAGTGCCTTTCACTTGTCCTATAAAATTTTATCTCTATTTAATTGGAAAATGAACTTTCAAGGATGACTGCTTGTGTTCAGGAGCAGGACTCACAGGCAGCTAAGCCCCCTACGCCATGCCAAGGTCAAAACAACAGCAGCGAGTTTAAGCCTTTCCCCCTTCCTTCCTCCTCCTCTCCTTCAAGACCCTGCACAAACTTCAAAAAATTTGTTCAACTTCTGTCTCCATCCTTGGAGATACTCAAAACCCAAGCAGACACGGTTCAGAGAAACCTGCTCTAGGTGACACTTGGATGAGACAATCCCCAGGGCTCTTCCAACTTCAACCACTTTATGAGTCTATGGCATCAATCAGATAAAACGTTCCAACTTCTCCACATTACACTGAAGCCCAGGACTGTGCCAATTCAGACAACTTAAAGCAACTCAATAAATTACCGGTTTCTAACAGCACTGTAAGGAAGGGTCTGTGGAGAACACGAGCGCAGCCGTTACAGGCTACAAGAAGCCAAAAGTGGAATTCCTGCTCTGTAACCATCAAACCCTTCTGTGCTCTTTGTCTTGAGTGGAAAGCAATCCACCAGGACTCCAGGAGAACCACGCTGTGGATGGATTTCAAACCATCACCCCTTCAGAGCAGGTCCTTCCTACTGAAGGTTTAAGTAGTTCCAGAGGTTCTTCTCCAGCTCCCCAGTCTGATGCACCAGCTAACAGTGGACTCCAGTAACTCAACAGCTCCTTCTGCTCAGTTTTATCTAGTGGCAGGGATTTTTTCTGCCCTCCATGTTTACAAAATGCAGACCGTGTAAAGCTCTGACTTTTCTGCTGACTTTGGGACATGTTGCCTTCCGCAACACATTGTGTTTGTTTCAAAACCATGTATTTTCTGGAGCGTGCAAGAAAACATCCATTAAATGGCACGGAACAGAAGGTATTGTTACAGAAGGAACAGCAGGATGGAATTTATTAAACGTAAGAAAATGGTGAGTTGCTTCACATTGTTTTGTTGTCTTCTACGATGAACAAAAAATGTGGTTCAACAAGCAGTAAAGTCTGAAAAGCATCAAAACAAAGCACAGCCCATGTGACTGTGAGAACAGAAAACGTGCACGGAAAACTCCTGAAGAAAGGGATCTGGAGAATTTTAAAAGAGCTACAGAGGAGTTTGATTTTACTATTAAAAAAAAAAAGAAGAAAAAAACCCTCCATTGATGGCAATTTTAAAACTGCTTTTGATTCACAGTAATATCAGGAGCTAGAAGACAGCTCTTCTGCTAGATCACTCATCCAGGATGTGCTGTGTGGCCAAGACACCTCCTGTGAGAGCTTTTTTTACATTCAGAGTAACTCAGTTTACATCAGGGTGGATGGGTTGGGGAAGACTCTGAGCCAGGCTAGGAAGAAAAAGCTCAAGCAGCAGTAGAAAAAACACATTTATCTTCCCCCACCAGGCACAGGAGACCACATGGAGAAGTATTAAACACACCTCTTGAAGGAGAAATCCACTGCAAAATGTAGTGGCAGCAGCGAGGGGGTGGATCTGCAAGATCCAGTCCTAACCAGACTCTGCCCCTGTGCTTCAATCTTCCCTTTGCACAGGTATGTGAGAAAATGGAAACAAGATTTTCCTTTCCTTGTTTGATTAAAAGGTATTAAAGGTTGTTTCCAGCCCTTCCTAACTGCACAAATATTAAAAGTAATCCATTCATTCCACCTCCGACGCGTCTTCTGCAAGGTAACCGTTTCCACGGTTAAATAATTAACAGTGATCACGTTAATTGGCATTTGAAGCCTTCCCCAGCATCCCAGATCTCCCTTCCTGCAGCTCTTACCCGCAAACTGCTCTCCCCAGATCAGAAGACACCCATCAAGTTGAGCATCCCTACCCAAAATCACCCTGAAACCCAAAAGGTACCAACGGCAGGTGCTGAACCCCAGAAGAGCTTTACGTTTCCAGCACCGACTGGCACAGATTTAAAGGGAGGGGGTAAAAGGCACAGCAACAAATCAAAACTCGGGGAATATGTTATATGAGCAAATATTCCCAGCATTATTAACCCCATCAAAACCCCGCTAATCCTATTACAAAACAGAAGAGTTCAGCCGCACTTCCCGCAGGTCTTTAACACAAGGGCCAAAAGAAGATTACACTTCTCCTGGATTTATCAGCTGTTAAATAACTTGCCATTTCAAATCTCCACCTGCAGTCGTATATTCCTGCAAGTTCAGAATTAGTGAGCTGCTTGAAAAATATGTGTTGTAAAGAAGCCTGACCCGGATGTGCAGAAACACGCACAAGAAAAGAAGTGAGAAGCACAAAAGGTCAAAAATTCTTGACTGCTCAGAAAAAAACACCAACCAAAAACCACATTAACACATCTCCAGAAGGCAGGTTTTTTGCCCATGAAGCATCATCAAGAGTTTGTTGCTTCAATTTTTTTTATCCTCGCTATTTGTTATGGACAGAGGATGCAAGAAATTGCAGTCTGCTGTTTGGAGGTAGGAGAGAGGGCAGCACATGCAAACTCCAGCCTGATTTCTTCATTTGTGGAAGGATTTTCAGCTTTCATTCTTCGTTCACATCATTGTGGCCGCAAAGAGGATTGGTAATGAATAACTTAACTGAGAACGGTGCCTGCTCTACACGTTCCAGGACTCTGCGTGGCTTTAATCAGTGTGAAATCCGCTGTAACGCCACCTTAGGTAAAACAAGGAGGTTCCTCTACGGAAAAGCTTTTGGGGTGAAGAGTTCCCTGCAAAGCTCAGGGAACTGACACCCACCAAGGTGAAAGATACTCTTAAAACACAGAAAATAACGGGCAGGGTGTTCATACAATTGAAACAATGAAATTAGGGAGCCTTTTGTGTACCAGGGACCACAGACGTTCACTGACTCTTCACAGATTGCTTCTTCCTAGCGATGCACACGCGAACTCGGCGAACAGGG
This sequence comes from Megaceryle torquata, assembly GCA_024611175.1. Lineage (NCBI taxonomy): Eukaryota > Metazoa > Chordata > Aves > Coraciiformes > Cerylidae > Megaceryle > Megaceryle torquata. The sequence goes on along the minus strand of JANIJG010015122.1, from coordinate 57,080 downwards.
AGTAGCTGCACTGGGGAGAAAGGAAGTGTAATGTGGAGTTCACAGGCAACAAAAGCCAGAAGGCAGCTGCCTTCAAGACAAGGAGCAAAGAGGTACTCTAATATTTGCTACGTCCCCTGACTTATCACAGGGCATGGCTGGGTGAGGTTACGATTAAAACACATTCCTCCTTCCGTTCCCATCTGTTAATAAACATCACTTTCTTAAAAACGCCTAAAGATTTAAATTGGGCTACGAACGAGGGGAGAGAAGCACTGAATAAACACGATGGTTTGAACGGGATTCTCGCTCCTGTAGAAAGGATCCAAGATAATAAAAAGAGGGGTTTGGGGACTGCCTATAAACATGCCACAGATGGCAGGCAGACACGCTGCCTGGCACCAGCTCCCAGACCTGAAGGTACCGAGGAATGTCTCGCTGCTGTTACAAACGCCAATTTAGCGACGGTGACATTTCTGAGGACAAGAAAGAGACCACAAAACTCTTTTCACTTAAAGCAAAGAAGCAGATGGTAACAAGTTGCAGCTAGTACAATCTGTTTGGGATTTCAATCAGCCACCTAGAAGTCAAGGTCTCTGCACACCAAGATCCCGAGAATTGGGCTCTCTCGCCCTGTTGTTTTCTGCGGGTGTTATCGTGGCACTGTCAGGAATGGGTAAGGGATTAATAAACACAGCTGTCAATAACTACAACAGCTTCAGGCAAAAGCTTGATCGATGCCTTGGGGTTCTCTGCTAACTGGGCACTCCATCCTTTCAGCCTCAGAGGCAGCCCTGGGCACAAAGCATTGAGCTGCTCAGTGAGCAGCGTGCTCTTCATGAGAGCTAAACCTTTCCCTGATTACAGGGGAAATTCTCAGCTACTTGTTCCAAGTGTGGTTAGTCAGTGCTTACGAACTGTGGTCCTGGACTAAAAGAATCCCTCAGCACAGACATCACAGCCCACAGCTTTAAAGCTGAGGTGGAAAAAGTCAAGTCTTCCCAAACCATTCTCCTCTTGTGTTGCTTCATCTCATGCACCAGAAACCACTGCACTTGTTCCTCAGGACCCTTCAAAACACTCACAGCATCACAGAACCATTAAGGTTGGAAACGACCTTCAAGATCATCAAGTCCAACCATCTACTAAATATGATCAGGACCACTCAACCATGTCCTGAAGTGCCACAGCTGGAGGTTTCTGGACACC
>JANIJG010015122.1:0-20822 GCA_024611175.1 Megaceryle torquata | reverse complement strand
CCCCAAAACAACAAAAAAACCCACCCAAAAAAACCCCCCAAAACACAAACTAGAATCAGACCCTTTAAAAAGAATAACAGAATTAAGGCAACGCTTACAGAGGTGCGAGGAGTGTTCACATTGAGTGGCTGACGAGTTGTGAAGCTTTCCCTGGCTGAAGTAACCCCTTCTGAGTAATTAGTAAAATATTAGATTGATTTATTTATCTTTCCAGTGAAAGAAGCCTTTCAAACAGAAAGCTAAGCTTGAGATGACAGAGAGCTTCATCCCCAAGAGCAACACCACAAAACAGAACCATGTTTCATTGAGTGGCCTCCAACTACTTAAAAACCTGTTTTTTCCCATTTTAATGGGGTGGTGTCAAGAGGTAGGAAACAAAGAGGAGAAGCATCAATTCCTATTTGGCACGTGTAGGTAGAAAACACTCCAAGAGAGTTGTAAGAAAGCACGACTGAAAAACACACGCTCAAAACAATCGAGCGCACCACAATCGGACAGGTCCACGCTCCCCCGGACAGGTGGCAAAGAAACACCGACCTCAGCACATTCTCCTCTCTTACATCCCCGTGCTGCTTGGATCTCTCAGGAATAGGTTTCATTTGTTAAAAGACTGGGGATCTTAAAGCCTTCGAGTCTTAAAAACAGAAAACAACAAAGCATCCACACACGTGGGTACTTTCTCCAAGTTAGGCAATCGCTCTTTCCCAACCGCAAAGCACAAGATGCCTGCTGGGTAGTGATGAACGGTTGTGTCTGGGGCTGTTTTTTCCAGCTCGAATCTGTGTGCTCAGCATCCATCTATCCAAAAGTTTAAAGTCATCCTCCATTCAGGAAAAAAATAAGTCGTGCTCTCCTGACAAGTATTTCTTCTGCCGCTTGCTCGAGCCTCTCTGTGGGTCAGAATGTCATTTTTCTCTCTGCTTGTCACATATTCACTACAAAGTGTTACGTTATCCTCCTAAAGGTGCAGAAATACAGCCTCACTTATTTCTCCTGAGCTCCACAATTTACACCCCAGGCTAGGAGCTGCAAGCTAAAGACGATGCAGCTTGACATGCTATTAAAAACTGGCTTTGAGTACCAAAAAGGCAACTATTTCTGGGAAAAAAAAAAGAGGTGCACTGAAGTGCTTCGAAGCCTTGGGCAGTTGTTGTGGTCACCTCTCAATAGCAACAGTACTGCTGATGCCATCTCATCTGCACTATCAAATTCATCACTGTCCTGTTCTCCCAGTTTGTTTCACACAATAGTGTGATAAATAAAAAATAAAGTACCTTTAATCTGGGGGTGCACACACACACACCCCCCCCAAAGGACCATGCTTCACTATCAGGAACAATCATCCAACCTCAATCTTTACTCCTGGCAGAACTCACATGTATTTTTGCACCCGTGTCCTCCATCAGCTGCTTCCTAACCTCTTATTTCCAAGGCTTTAATTCCTGTGCTGATGTTTCTGAACAATTAGAGGGCACCTACCAGAAGCTTTCAGATTTACTAACAGGGACTTGGAAAAGCAGCTTTCATTTCCCCCGTCCGTACTACAGGGAGAAGGAAAGCCCCTTGCAAAATCGAGTCCGTTTAGGACGATGCCGGATGAGTTTCCAACTGTTGAACGATACTCTCCGACTCTCCACCGCCACTCAGCAGCAACAGCTGCTTTAATAGGAGCTTACATCTTTAGCTGGCTAATGCAATAACAAAATTAAACAGGACAACATGGAGCCTAATCCAAGCGGGGCGGGGGAAAGCCATTTAATATTCCCAAGCGCTGGAACAAGCCATTTAGCCTCCGCGTGCAGGCAGCCGGCACAGGCGTTAACGCTCCACAACCACGTTCCGCTCGAACACGGATTTACCGCGATCCATTTACACGATCTGCTCTTCCCCTGCTAAAGGCATGAAAGGAAACACTCTGCAGAGAGCGTAAAGAGGCAACGTGTTCTCTCCCCAGCTTTTTCAAACTTTTCCTGCAAACTGAGCAAACAAAATGCATTCAGAAATATCAGCGCTGCTCCCGAAATGTATTAACAATGAGAGTGAGGGCTGCTGAAAGAGAAAGGGGGGGACTCAAAGTATTAACAAAAGCCCACAGCACACTGGCTGTGGCTAAAGCTAGAGCCTGAAAGACTTCTTTGTCTTTCTGGTCAATGCGAGCCTATTCAATGGCCCGATATATAGCAGAAAGAAAGTGAGGGTGGGAGGAAGAAGAGTCCTGTCTCTTTAGGGGACATCTCCTCAGCTGCCAAGCTGCGAGGCAGAGAGAGAGGGGACTCTGCATGAACACAGAGCTGCTTTCCAAGCAGCCCGGAGCCCAGGCATTGTCTATTAACAAACGCCAACTGAAAGGACATGCTCAGCTTGCACCCAACCTTCCTCAACCAAGGGACACACATTCCAGGAACTGGACATCTAGTTCCCAAAGAGCCTCCAAGTGCAATATAAATAGTAAGCTATAGAAAATAAATCCCCTATTTCTGCAAGTCCACTTGCTTTTCTGCAATCCCTTCCTCCCAACAATGAGCTATTGTTCCAGTCCTGGTACTGAGGAAATGTTTGTGTTCCCTTTTCAGGTCCTTTACATTTAGATACCTGCTCCTCATTTTGAGATAATGACCCAACATGCTACATGGCATGCAAGCTTCTCACAGCTCAAGAGAAAATAAATTTAGCATTGTTTTCACCAAATAAACTAAATAATCTCCTCCTTGTTTTCTTAGTGCTACCATAAAACCTCAGCACTGCTCTGTAGTTAAACAAAGTACCTAGAAAACATCAAAGGAGGGTCCCAGTTGATACTGGTGTACCATTTAACATGGACACACACGACCACCAGTTTGAAACCCAGAGCGATGAAGGCGAGCACCATGGCAAAGGGACTGACACTTGCTGGAGGATATTTCTTTTCCCAGATGTTGAAATACAGGTACACACAAGCTCCTCGCCTCAGCCATAAGCACCAGGAGGGTGTGCTCAGATGTCCATGAGGCTGGACGCTCCATGTGGTTTAAGATGCGGCCATCACACACCTTCTTGTGAACTGCATGTCCCAAGGAACAGAAGTACTTTACTGTAACAAAAAACAAGAGCAGCAAGTGCAGGTATATCCAGCTTGCTCCACTTTCCCTAACTGAGCACTCGTGGCACACAGCTGAGGAGCCAGGTTTGAACTCTCCCTGCTTCTGAAGACTTGGCCGCTGCAGAGACAAGATTTTCATGCTGGCAGGATGGCTGCAAAGAGGTTTCTGCAGCGAATCTCACGTGTAACCATACCAAGGAAATGCTTAAGTGAGAAAAAACAACAAAGTGCCTATTTCCACCCCTTTAACTTTTATTCTTCCAACCATAGGGACAGCACAGCAACAGCCACGGCAACCTGCGATGGAAGAAGGCGCGCTCGCCGGCTTCACAGGCTCGCTCAGAGTAAACCTGAGCGCGCAGGCTCCATTCTCCTACAGCAGCCTCACTTTAGGTAACCACATGAAAGGCAAAGTTGGTTAAAATCCTGTCTTTCTACACCACCAAATACTGATGCAATGAAGCACCTCACTTTTGGGGAACTCCGCTTCTATTTCTGGAGTTGGCCAAGGGGCAAGAAATTTCTTTATAAAAAGAAGCAGCCTCATTTATTTGCCTTAAAAACCAAAGGCTTTTTAATTGCAATCACAGCAATAACTTCTTCAAGAACAGCTTGGAAAGATAAAAACTTCCCCCCCAACCACCATGTTGTAGCTGAACTAAAAGAGAGCAAAATTCCACCATAACCACAGTTTTAATTAAATTTGATTGATAGCCCATTACATAACTATGCACCAAGCCACAGTTCGCACAGGATGCTATTTCCTTTCAGGTTTTTCAATACAGAAAGGACTCCCGTTCTTAACTGTTAGATAAAGATCTTTTTAGAAGTGCTGATCTGTTGCTTCATTGGAAAATGGTGGAAGGTGGTCTTAAAATCAGACAGCTCTGCAAAAAGTTACTGTTCTTCAGGCATCCCACGTGCTCTGGAAGAATCCACTCAAACGGACCGAACCTCCAGCCCCACTGCACCTGGAGACATATCCCAACATCCACCTCACAGCACAGAGAAGCATTTAAAACAGACACACAGCCTCCTGCCGCCCTCCGCTCCTTGACAGCAGGAAGAATTTTTGCCTCCTTTGTTTCTTTGCAGGTGGGGAAGAGGAACTTCAAAACCAAAAACCCCTGTGCTGCAAACAGCGGAGTATCTGTGGCCGCTGCAGAAGTGGGATTTTACAGTGTGTTGGTTTTGTTTCCCCTTCTTACTTTCTTAATGCCAGAGTGCTTCCAGCGCTCAGGTCCAACTGTCCAATTGCTGAAACACCCTCAAAAGCGAGATGGAACAAAAAAGCAGAAAGAGCAACAAAAGAAGGGCACCCGGTATAAATTCAGGTAATTCTCAGTGTGCTTGAAACTCTCGTGAAGGCGGCGGCTGCTACAATACACAAACTTGAAATCAAAGTCTAAAGACACGTGGAAATAAAGAAGAAACAAAGAAACTCAATCCATAAAACACCTGTTTCCAATTGGCAATGACTTGGGCTTCGATGTGCAACTCTGGCACTATAAGCAGAACTGGTAGATAAAGAGGAAATTCTCTTTCACCTTCCTAAGTCAGAAACTGCAGCGTTGATGATTAAGAACAAAACAGAGCAGCAAGGTACAGTTTATTTATTTATATTCCTGAGCACAGCACGCACCGAGCAGTGACTTCAATAAAAACTCTTTAAAGTTTCAACATTACCACCACAGACAGGAGAACATCAGTAATGTCTGCAGGGAAGTACACTCTGTTTTCAGGTAAATCAATATGTAAATATTTGTTCTACTTAATCCTCCTTTGTACAGTCCAGGAGGACTGATCAAAGATAAGACGTATTTTGAGATGCAATTATGAAGTGCCAGCACTTTGAAATCAAACAAGCTATAATAAAAGTTACTCAATAAAACAATTAAGGGAAAAGAAAGCAGAAGTTTGCACATATGTTATGACATGGTACATGAGAGTTCTGCAATGCTGCTTGTACCTCAGTATTCACGTGGAAAAAAATTAAGACCTAAGAGAAGCCAGACAAAGATCCTCATTAAGTTTATGAGACCAGTAAAAAAGCTCCAAGTGTAGCTGGCATGGAGCAGGTAGATTTAAAGTCCCAACCTCTGGGCTCTTTGCTGCTTTCAGGACAAACACTGTAGCCTCAACACCTCAACATATAAATAAGCTTTAAGTGACCAGCAACACTACCGAAAGATGTGTCAACTAAATGAGCCTCTTCAAAGCAGTGTTGGTAAACGTTTCCTGGTTTTATGGTCCTTGCTTTTACCAAGCAGTAAAATGCAGAAGGGACGATGGATGCTTTCGGTACAGAGGTTGTACCTTCACCTATTTCACCTCAATCATGTTTTGCAGCTGCCTGAGTCGGCTCTGAGATTGGGATGATCTTAAAATATTGTCCTCTCCTCCAGCATCGTGCAAAACGACCACAGAAAGCCAGTTCTTCCTGTGAACAGGGAAATAAGAGCCTGCCCTCTGAGCCTACCTGCTTCTAAAGCTTCACACATGGCATTGGAGGCATCTCACGCGGCTGGTCTTTCATGGACAACTTCAGAGCAGTGACTGTTCCTACACTGTGGTTATGCTGATGTAACAGCCCAGAAACCAAACCCTATGAGTGGACACCCTGGACACAGCAAAGACAAGCCCTGCCTGGGAACAAGGCACAAAAATAGTCACAGTTCCAGCTTACAGTTAAACAACTCCTTGCTTGAAGGCACCACAAGATGAACTTGGGGCAAGCTGAGGCCCTTTTCTGCCCATGCTGACACCAAAGGTTTCTAAGGGGAAGCTGATATCATTACTAGACATAACCAAAATGACAGTGTTGTGGAGCACTTGCCAGGCACAGGTCCAGCTGATTTTTACTTTTTGTGCAATCACTTTTCAGTCCTTAGAGAGACTGTTCTATTGCAATTTCCCTGTTCTTAAAAGGCATTTAGGAAATCAGATGCTCAGTTTCTCTCCGCAGCCAGGGTATGTCTACATAATAAGGAAGCTCCCTTAAAATAATCCAGATTCATTCACCTCCCATGCAAGAAATGCCACTTTCCTCCACTTGATCCCTTTGCAATCAGCCTTCTATCAAACAGCAGCCAACGACAAACAGCCCCGGCTGTTTCCACACCCCGCTCCCGGTCCACAGTTACCTCTTCGGCTTTAATCCAGATAAAACTATTTTCCTGAGCTGAAGATAGAAAGCTACTGCAAAGAAACAGTTTTGTTCTCACCTTTAGGCAAGGGAAAACATTCCACCAAGCATCAGCTACAAGATGGCACTGGGTGGCTTTCCAGCACTCGGCAGCGAGAGCTACGGTCTTGATTTTCACAAATCCCGTTCCCCTCGAGGCACTGGGCAGAAGCTGGCACATGGAAAAAGCTCAGGGCCTCACGCTGTGATCGTGGCAGCAAGGAGGGCAGTGCCTAAGCGGGACGCTGAGGCTCGGTGAGCTCTTGCGAGAACTTGGCCAGCGAGCTTCCCATGCTTGGAGGAGAACAGTGAGCCCTGGGACCTGCAACAGCCCACCCTTAGACCTTCGGGCACGAAAGACTTTCTGACACCACAGGAGCTAGACCACCTCCTGAGGCACATCTTACCCACATCATGAAGGTATTTCATACCTGCACCTTCTTCCTCCAAGACATTCAAGAGGTAAAAGGCGATTGTTTGGTGACTCACCAGGCTCCTTTCCGACACAATTCCAAATATTCTTGGACACAGAAGGAGCTGAAGTCCCATCACGATGTTCCCAGTTACGTGTTTGAGCTGTATTTTGGGTAGCACCCTCAATGCCCCACAGGAATTCCTCTGCTCCCAACTGCCCAGTTTTGGCACAGTGTGTTTAATAAGGGACGCGTTAACAGGATGAAGTAGCAAGAACAAAAGTGGGAAAGATCCACTCTATGAACCAGCATTTTTGATCTGTCTGCCTTCAGAGCAACAGTATAGACAACTTGGGGAGTGGCACATACTGATCCCGATCTAAAAATAACTGGATTACAGGAGTGACAGTCAATTCTAACTCCATTATTCAAATCTTGATTAAATCTCACGTCGAGTATATTTCTTAATCAACTTGCCTCAAGTGACTTCTTGAAGGCTAATCTCTCAAAGCCTTTTTTTAGGGGAGAGAAGATTCTTCTATAGCCTTAACACACCAAGGAGCAGGTAGAACATGAAAATGATTATCCACAAAGCTTGTTCTTTCCAAAAGTATTTGGCAAAGAACTGGATTTTTTTTTCCTTCGTCTGTTTCATATAAACATGATGTAAAATGAAGTTAAAACAAAGTCTTAAAATGCCCTTCAGCATCTAAAACATGAACCAAGCACAAGAGGGAAGAAAGCATCTTGAACAAGGCATTTCTCAGCATGGTGCAGCAAGAAAAAAAATCTCCTTTGGATACCGTTAACCGCATTTATTTTTGCAATTAACTACAACAGAAGGGGGGGAAAGAAAAATCCACTACCTGAAAGAGAGAGATATCTTAACACTGCTTTCTTCTACAGAGTTCTTCTAGACCAGCCTCTGGCTACTGAGCATTTGGGAAGTGTTAAAAAAACATATTTACGTAAGAAACCGTTCCCCAGGGAAATGGTACGGAGCTCCCAGGCCCTCCCCAAGCACACACGTTCGAGGCGACTGCACACTGTAAACCTCCCTCCAGAGAGGGAGGGGCAAAGAGGCTGCCAAAAAACCACTCCAGCTGCTCTCGCCGAAGACCTTTCTGCCCCAGCTGATAACCACCAGCAGGGACAAAACTAGCCACGCACACACACCCTGGTTTTGTTTAACCACCCAATTCCTCCCCAACCTGCTTTGGTAAAACAGTCCTTGTTTAGATGGAAGGGTTAGGTGAAGAGATGGGCTGGGAAAAGTTCCTAGGTTGCTTTGTTCAAGCAAAGCCACTGAGCAAACCTGTTCCAGCCATCACTGGGGAAGATGCTCGGCCCAGACGGGCAGCAGTTCAGAACTGGTCAGAAGCATCATTCCCAGTGAATGCGGAGGAATCACAGAATCCCAGCATGGTGGGGGTTGGAAGGGAGCTCTGCAGATCATCCTATCCAAACCCCCTGCCAGAGCAAGTTCACCTATGACAGGTTGCACAGGAGGAGTCTGTGAAGAAACTGCAGCACTCAAGAAAGTAAGATGGAAGAGGGGGAGAAAGCAGGAGATAAGCACTCAGAGAAACATCACACCCTACACAAGTGCAGAGCAGTGGCCGAGGAAGAGCTGGGGTGACTCGAGTAAATCTGGCACCAGGCAAGGGCAGAGCAAGAACTTTGTGATGACTGCCAGATTTTCCTTCATCGCACTGTGAAGGGGGGAAAAAAACTAACAGTAGTAGCCTTGGAGCAATCAGCAGCTACGCAAGGCTGAGCCTAAGCAAACGTCTTGCTAAATGCTGTAAAAATATACAAAGCAAGTTTGTAAGCAGGGGGGGCTGAGGGAGACTGCAGGGAGCAATCAGGAGAAGACAGACACAGAAGAACAAGCTTTTCATCTCCTATTTGGCCAAGTGACACACACCAGCCCACTCCTTTCTGGAGCGACTGTGGCTTTTGGTCCATTCCAAAACTAACAGGTACGGTTCCTCGGCCGGTCTGCAGACCTTTGGCTGCACCAAACGCCTGCACATATCTAGTTTGGCAGAAAAAGAAGTATTTTTAATAAAATGTCACAGAGGTGAAGCCATAGCCATCCTCTACCTTTTACATTCCATTATGCAACCACTGTTGGGACATTTCTTGTAAAATACTTCTGTATTTCAATCGTTGAGTGAAAACCAATTCACACCACAATACCCAAACCACACAGCATCTTGTACAAAGTAAATCCCACTTCAAAGAAAATAAATATCCCCAAATTTAGCACACGTCTGTCCCCCGATTAGCAGCTGGAACAGCAGCTTCTGGCCCGATACCAGCTGCACACACACAAGCAGAGAGGCTCTGACCCGCTCCGAGGTAACTGATAAACACACTTGGGAGCTGTGAGGTGCTGAGGGGCTGTCAGCACGCTGGGGAGGACGGATTACACCGGGCAACACACCGAGTTGGCAGAGCCGTTCCTCCATTCCCAAGAGCAAGAGAAGAGTAGGATTGTTTGCTTTGTGGATTTGTTGTTGGGTTGTTTTTTTTTTTTACCTCCAGAACAGTTATTTAACACACGCGTTGTTATTTAACACACACACAGAGTTATTAACACACAGTTATTTAACACACACGCAGTTATTTCCACACTGAGTTTATCCTACAAACACATAACCAGTTAAGAACATTAAAGTCCCAATAGAAAAAGCAGAGATGACATAATTCAGGAGATGGTGAGAGGAAGGCAGACCAGGAAGAAATCTATCTCATGGCAGAGGAAGGTTACCAAGAGTTTACTCTGCTTTTACTCAGCTTACAGCCTGGGACCACCTTCCATGTGGGTTCCACACTCTCTGCCTTCCCTCATACTGAATTCATGAAGGAAAAGTACATCTCCTGCTTCCCTTTAGCACCAGCAATTATCTGCATCTCAGGGCATGTTGTTACAAGACTGGGAAAAAAAAACCGTTCCTGATACAGACTCAAGTACTACAGAGTTTGTGGCAATTTTCACCCGACAGTCTAAATTTCTGTAATGTACCAAAAACCAGCTTATTTTTGTCTTCCTGCACGTACCATTAACACAGAACTCCCCCAGCTCTCTTATCTCAAAGATCGTACCCTAAAACCACAAATAACCACAAAATAGCTGACAAGGCTACAAACCCACATGTGCTGCTTCTCTACAGGGACAGCCACCGCTCGTGTCCCTGGGGATTCAGGACCCTACAGCAACAACCACTTACTTCCACACCAGCCTTTCTAGTTGTACAATAAGCATGAATATCAAACAGCCTAGTAGTTTACTGTCTCATTCACTCGGCGACGTTTCCTATCGTGTCTCTAATACTTCATGCTGTGCCTTCATGGGAAAATGCAATGCTCTGCTGGTCAATCTGTCAGAAAGTGTCACGGTGACAGCAGCGTTGTCACCCAGACTGATGGGCCTTCCATCAGCCGAGCAACAAATTCTAGAAGCGCGCTTCTCGAGAGCGTTAATGTTCATTTCAGCTCCCAGCTTCATAACACCTCGCGACTTCCCCACACCCCCCCCCCATAATCTTTATTTCAGTGGTTTATCAAAATGAAATGAAATCGTTAACTACCCTCTTGCCACATGCGGAGTTTATGATTTCTCCCGAGTTAAAATCCCATGTCATACAAAATGAAATCCTGCGAAAGCAGGCGTCGAGGGAAGACGGCTCAATGCATCTTACGCCGCAGCACAATAAATATGGTTCATGGAGGGACAGAGGTTGGACAGGAGCTCTGGGTCTCCTTGATCCGATCCTCCTCATGTTCAATGCTTCCTCCCAAGGACTCTCAATCGCATGCTTTACACACACAGGGTGCTTCATGAAAAAGAGTAATAGCAACAATATATTTATCCCGGCTGAGTCTGAAGATGAGCAGTAAATTAGTCTCGGAGTATTTCTCATTTAAAGAAACGCTGGGTTTCCTTCCCTTAGCTCTGCCTGTTGAATCTGGGCCACAATTCCAGAGGTAAAACCCAGAGGAAAGGCTGCACATGGCCATTGAGGAAGACTTCCAAGTGCACATGGCTGAAGCCCACCCAGCTGAACCAACAGGCAGGCAGAAGCTGATGCAGTGCTATCCTGAATGGAAAAGAAATGGGAATTTCAGGACCTGCCCCAGCCTTCAGCTTGCTCAGGACTGGCACAGACCCTGAGCACCACAGCAGCAGGACACTCCTCTCCCCATTAGCGTAAACCCCTAATTTTGCTCATTTTGGACTGCACAGAAACTGCAGTATCACTGTATTCATAGCAGGTCTTCCAAGATTCTGAACTTCAGCACCTCCAAACATTACCCAACCATTCAGCTTCCATCATCACCGCGGCAGCGAGCGACATCACCTGCGGAAAGGTGGCTAAGGACGCGCCGAGGAGCGCGCCAGTGCTATTTTAGCAGCCTTTTATCAAATTAACTGCAATCAAGACAAAAACTAAGGTATGGGGAAGGGAGGAAGGGAAGATTAAGAAAAGGATTTGCTCCAGTTGGAAAGCATTGAATACGGTCTGAAGTGCTGACGTCCTGCTCCGCTTCAGAACAGGAATGGACCAAATCAAACATTCCCAGTTGTCCCCAGCGCAGAGCGGGGCTGATACTATTTTGGGGTGCATTGCAAGCTGCCTGCAGAGCTGCAGTTTTACAGATCACCAAACTGGCTGCTCAAAACACACTGACTTTTTCTGTTGCAATTCAGACATTTCTGACCCACCTGCAGCAAGAGTGGATGCTACAGATCTTTTATGTCCCCGATTCCTAAGGAAAAACACCACCTTAAACTCAATGAAAATGGAGCTAGACCCCAAGAAAAAGCAATCCAAGCCTGATAAGCAAACTTTCCTCTGAGAAAACATTTTCAGTCTCCTCCTCCTAGAGGTAGAAGTTCAGCAGAGTTCTCCAAGCTCTTCCATACCCTGAGTGACCTTTTCATCATTTTAGCTCAATCAGTGAGATAGCAGACTCCCTGATGGGGACCAAAAGTTATTCCTCCTTTCAACACCTCCCAGCTTGGCTGCATTCTTCCCCCAACAAACTCCTTTCAAACGGCACGACCGACCTGCGTTGCCAATGCAGAAGCCGCTCTCCAGCCCTCCCCAGTTCTCTCCCGCTCCCTTGGTTCATTGCTGTGCTCCAGCTCCTTTCTACAAGCCCTCCGCAGGTTGATTAATACTCATCTTGGATGATCAGATGTCTCGTAATTCAGGCTTTTACACCACTCCACACCGTAATTCTCATTAAGGCACACACATTTTACTAGAAAGCTTTTTGCTGACTGTTCCCACTCCTGATATCCAGGCCATTCAATAAGACATTCTGGACAGAGGTCTCAGCTATAAAATTCACATGTTCTTTGGCTTCCAGAATGGGAATTTGGTGACAGTGCAATTCATTCGTTTATTTAATGATCTTAATGTCAGCCTGCGTGGATAAAGTGTGCTTTGGCTTCAGCCAGCAGCAGTGGGGATCGTGCCAAGAGCCAACAACAATTGTTTCGGTGAATGCCTTCAACACCAGGTACCAGTGCCACAGGCAGTGCAAGTTTTTTACAGGGAAAAAGGGGAATAATTTCAAGTCAAACTTGATGCACAACCTCAGAACCCACGAAGTAGTGTATTTGTTCAGATGAACTTTCTCGTTCATTAAAAAAAGTGTTTTGGAAATGTAATCGATACGATTAAGCCAAACAGCTTAAGCTCACTGAAAGATTATACTTTGTGATATTTGCACATCAACAAAAATTAGATCTTTTTTTCCTCTTTGAAGAGACAGACATAAAAACACTTTGAAATAACACGATGCTGAAGGAAAATATAAAACTCAAGTCGCACAGACAGGTTGACAGCTGAATTATTTGCATTTTGTAAATACAGAATAGCCCAGAAACGTGAAGCATTGGAAGAAAGACCATCCAGTAACTAGTATTTATACCCCTGTAAGCACTGGTAAGAGCAACACAAACTAAGGCTGGCTTTATATTCCACCGTGAGTTGAACTCAGATGTCTCACCAGCTCAAGAAACAGGACATCCAAAAGAGCCTTTCCATACAAACTTCACCACGCTAAAACTTCACGCGTGAAGATCCAACTGCCGAAATCCCTTCCCCCGCGTACTCCGGAGCTCGAAATGCCCCGTGAATTTCACATTAAAAATAAAACCAAACATGCTTTAAATGCTTTTTGAGCTCACTTCTTGATTCGCCCTGCCCCTAAATAAGTGGCACAGGTTATCAATCCCCAGCTATAGTACCCTGCTGAGTTCCCTTTCAGATACAATACAGATACTGAGTCTGTCCAACTCATCAGCTGCAAAACAAAGCATCCGGCATCGAGCCTAAAGCGCCCTGTACATCACCACAAACAAGAATTCAAGACTTCCAGTTTTCAGACAAGATTTCATTCTGAATTTCACACTGGACTTGATGGCTCTGTAGAAGATCTCATGGAAGTCCAAGATCTCTGGGGTTTTTTAAGATCTGTTTTGTTGGGTTTTTTTTACAGACACATCCTTTCTTCAGGATGTTCAGAGCCCTTCAAAGAGAGTGGTTGTCTAAAAAGCCAAAGCTGATAAGTAGTATCACTGCAAAAATCTGCCCCTTTGATGCTTATAGGAAGAGTCTCCCACTTAGTCTGAAAAGACTGAAGACTTCTGTCATATTTGCTTTTCAGTGCAAGAACGAAACAAGCCCAGAAAAACGCCAGTTTCGAGGCACAGTAACTTCTACGACTTCTTAATACCACATAAAAGAGGGAAATGTCTCTTTCAGAGCACCATTAGTGCAGCCACAGCATTGGTTCAAATGGATTTTCAAATGCTAACAGCAAGGCAAAATGCTTAAACTGGCTGACTTTTAGTAATTCAGTCACTCCCACCTCACGTGCACCTCAAACCAAAACACAAATACACAATCATCACCTGGCAGCCCCAGAGACACAATCCGCTTAGTAGCTCCCAAAAGCTTTCCAAACTCAGGGAAATCTGGGCTATTTAAGATCTTGAAACTGCATTAACTCTTCCTTGCTCTGTTTTCTCACAGCATCAAGAGGAAACTCAAAGGTTTCCAGCATGCTGCTTCTCCTCCTACCCTGAGGGTGTGGAGTCCACTCCCCTGGTATGAGCCGGGATGGTTTTGGTGTCTGTAACTCCTGCAGAGTAATTCCTGTGCTGCTCTTAGTCCGGAGCACAAGAGTCTCATTCCTGCTGAGCTCAACCACTTGGAAAGGAGCAGCTGCTCCATGCACCTCAAGTCCCAACCCATTTCCCACACTTCAGAAGAACGTTACTGGGATCGGGTGAGGACCGGATATATTTTTCCTTTCAAGATGCACATTTTAGAAGCCACTTTGTTTTTCTTTAGGCATATTTAAAGCTCTAGAAATATTTTAACTCTCATCCAGACACAGGATGTACAAACATGTTACAACCAACAGCAGAAACTTACTCTTTTTTGTTAGCAGAAATGATGTAAATCTGACACAACCTTGGCATGGAGAAATTTGTCCCTTTCTCTCCACCTTAGTCGACTACACAGCAGACAAAGGTAAAAACAACTGTTAAGGTACAATCAGAATAAGAAGCGTGTAATTTTCCTTTCAGGAAAGAAAAAAATGCTGTCCCATTAACCTAGTTACATGCCCAGCAGCAATTTGACTGAAGTCCCATCAGCAACAACGTGCCATCACCTACCACGAAAAGAGAGGGCATGCTCTGGGACATTTTCCAAACATATATAATAAAGCATAAGCTTTTAGGCTAGTGAAATTTTCTAGTACATGTTATTTCACTCTCCTCCCCTTAATTCTTTTCTTAAGAACCCATTTTCTTCTTCTAGCTGTTCCACATCACCATTTCCTATTTGGGAGACAGAACAAAGTCCGCGGGACTTTGGAAGGTCCTGGAAAGAAAGAAAATCCTTTGGAAAGAAAGGAAAGCTGTACCTAGGAGGAATTCTTGGAATTACCACCAAGTGCAAAACACAGCACCAGGAGAGTCACACCAACTATACTGTCTTTAAAAAAAAAGTAAAATTAATTCCTCTGGACAACAAAGCACACGATTCCTCCACCCACATCTTCATGCCCGTTAAGAAACACCCGTTTTCTCTTCCCCATTCATTCCACAAGAGCCTTTGCAATTGCCAACAGATGTATTCAAATCACAGATAAAGTTTCCTACTAAAGAAATGCCTGTAAAACAGTGATACTATCCATCTTTAATTCCCCAGAGTAAAAATTCCAGCAACTCTAATCACATTAGCAGATTTACACACAACTAAACTTGACAGTTGACTAGCCCTGAAATTGCTGGATTAGGGAGAAAAAGAAAATATAGGTTACCCACGACTCCCGAAGAGACATCTTCGCTGCAAACTCTTACTACAGAACAAAACTGGAGCAAATGCACCAGCTCGACACATCCCGACGTTTGCTAATGCCACAAAAGAGCCTGTCAGCCCCAAGATGATGGCCCATACGCACAGATAAAAATCCTTCTGCATCCCAGCATCTCAAAGGGAAGTGATTTGTTCTAAATCTCCCATTACACTCTCACCAACTTCCTACCAGAGATAGGAAACACAGCCCGTGTTCCAAAATCACTCCTGCATGTTAAATATATATGTGTATATATATTTAAATGGCTAAAGAAACTTTCTCCCACAGACTTCTGCCAGAGAATATATACAATCCTGTCCTCTGAGATGAGGAGAAAATAAACTGTCTGAAATCACATTTTTGGAAGAAGGGTTTTCTCCAAGACGCTTCACCACAAAAAAAAAAAAATCTTACAAAGCTGGTAAAGTGACATATCTACACTATAACATGATTAGCTTTTGTCATTAAATAAATTAAAGAGATTTCTGCTTGAAAGAAGGCTAAAATGTGCCAAGGCTGGGGAACATCAACAGGGGAGATGGCAGAGAGGTCTAAAAGCACTCCGGTCTTTGGCAATAAGCTCACAGAGTAGTGCCCATTCCTCCCCTGCAGAGGAGCCGCTGCTACAGAGCAGCAGGGAAAGTCTTTTGAGTTTTCAGAAGCTTCTCTCCTGCTGCATACCCTCCCAAGATGAACCATCTCCACAGCTTCACACACTTCTAACATGGGAACATTTCTCAGGAGACACCGCTGCCCCTTCTTTCCCTTTACCTGGCTGGGATTCCAGAAAGCTCCCTCCTGAACTAAGAGCAAAGAACACCTCAGGTCTCAGCCCAGTACCTCCCTCCTCCCCACCTCTCACCACTCCTTCCCTTTCATGACCACAATCCTCCAAACATCCTTCCTCACCAGCAGCTGCCCCCAGCATCTGGAAAAGGGCTTCCAACCGTGCTCTCGTTCTAGCTCCTGTTCAACATCAAAGCCGCCCAGAAGCCGGAGTTCATCCACCTGAGACACAGGGAGCCACAAAAGCCAGGATCACACTCTTCAGGTTGACTTCTATGCCCAAGCAGCTTCCTAATGCCTGGGTACTCATCCTCAAAGTCATCAACAGATAAACCCCACAGAGAAGAGAGAAATGCTGCATCGCATACCTTGGAAAAGGGTCACTTTTAATGGACATAAGCAACAAGGGAAGACAACATTGGCTCCAAACTCCTTCAGCACACACCAAGGATGCTCTCCTTCAAGAAATTCTTGGGTGCTTCCTCCTCCAGCTCAACTCTTTAGCTCACTAAGAGAAACCCCACACACTCAAATCCTCCTCAACAGTCTTAACTGAACTAGAAGATTACCAGCACAGGCCTACACCAACAGCACAACCTGGCCCTCATCCAAACACCGGGTAAGTGCTGCCAGAAACTCACCCCAATTCCACACACATCCTGGATTTCTGTATTTCAGAAGCTTCTCTCCTGCCACATACCCTCCTGAGACGTACAGTCCTGAATTTCTCGCCATTCTCCTGGGCTTTTGGGAAGCTGCTCACATCCAGAAGATGCCACCCAAGAGAGAAGGAACCAGCACACCGCTTTCTGAAAGGAACTCCAGCAGTTAGCCACAGTAACTCAGAAAAACTTTAACAATTACTGAGGCAGCGTTCGCAAAAATGCACGTTTCCATGCACGGCAACGAGGTACTTCACACAGAAATCCCCCCAAATGCTGGCCCTTCCTCTGTGCTTCTCAGAAACAGAATTAATGCAGGGGAAGAAAAGGAAGATTTTAAATGACTGTCCATTAAAACCCACCCTGAACCTGCCATGATTACCCCACTGCAATAACTGGGTAAACACCCGTGACCAGAGACACCCAATCCCATGCTGAAACAGCTTTGGTGATGCATTAAGGTCAAGTTTACTGGCAGGACCATCAGCAGCCAGGAAGATAAACTCCCTCCAAACGCAAGGAAGTTTGAAAAAGAAAACAAAAACCTCCTGACACCAACCCAGCACCCAAGAGGGCTCTAATCTGGCGCTAAGGTACAGTGTTAAATTAACTCCCAAGAGCCAGCAGAGCTGCAACGTCACCTGAGTTCTACCAAAATCAATCCACTTGTCCTCTACAGGGTGATGTCTGCCTGCATTTGGGGGCTGAGAAGAAAATGGTGACCTAATTATATTGATCCACAAAATTTAGTGGCAGCACGGGGAGTTTTTAAAGAGCGGCTTAATAGAACATGCACATAAAATACTTGACTCTTACATGGGAGAGTGAGGGAGAGTAAAGAAACACGGTGAGGTTTAACAGGCATCAGAAGTACCACCAAGGGAGAAGCACAGAGGTCTGCAGTGAGCTTGCAGCCTGGAGCCAACCTTCTTTATTTGATGTTTGTGCAGAAGTCTCACTAAAGAACAATCAACTTCATCTGCAGCTTGCTCCTCAGAGATGGTCTGAAAGCCAAAGCAAAGGTGGGCAGCTCAGGGCAGATTCTAGATAACCTCTCCCCGTTTGTCACCGCACAGCGACACAGTTACACCCTCCCTTGTCCGTCCCCTCCAAATAGGGGGTCAGAATCAAACAGGAGGATTTGTCCACACTGACATCTTTCCAGTACAATTTTGGTCTGAAATCAGGTTTGATTCAACACGCTGCCACCACAACCACAAAATCATCTTACAACAACTTGCTTTTACTTACAATTTCCTTCTGCAAAGAAAATTTAACTTCTTGAAGCCACTGTGTTAAGGATATTTCTCAAAGCTCTGTCTTGTCTTATAGCAGCTCCTGTAACTTCACTTTCAGAACGTAACAGAATGAAACTCCCATCAAAACATTTCTGTTCTTCGTGTCCATCACTCCCCAGCTTCACTTTCCTTCGAGAACTATTTTTTTAATCCCTTCTTCCCCCTGTATTTTTCTTTTCCTTCACTAATACCTTTCTACAAATGCACATGTTATTTTCCCTGTATAGTTCTCTCTCACCCAAATATTTTTTTTTTTTTCCTTCCCAATTATACAGATAATCAATTAATGTCATGGTGTATTAAGTACTAAAACCACATGGAATTCCAGAGACACAAAGTTCACCACACAGAAGCCATTCCAGTTTAAAAAGCCCACGACAGAGCTTCGATCTCCCCATTAACATATAATAATCCTTCACATCACCAAATAAAACCCCATGCTGTCATGAGGAGGAGACCTTGAAGGAGAAACCTGCAACTAAACTTCATCTGCTGGAGGGTGACGGTGTCTCAAACAGGAAAAAAAAAAAAAAAAAAAAAAAAGAAAAGAGAGAAACCAAACAGAGCTAAAAATAAGGCTGAACTCAGATGACCCCCTACACTCCGGTAAATCACAGCTGAACTCAGAAAAGGCAACAGCTTTTTTGTTGTTGTTTACTACCTGGAAGAACACACACAAGTTTTGGTGGACAAAAAAACCAAACAAACAAAACAAAAAAAAAAAACCAAAACAAAAAACAAAACAAAACAAAACAAAACCAAAACAAAACAGAACAAAAAAACCAACCAGCCTGGACACCTGAATACAGTTCACCCAAAAGGTATCGAGAACATGGTGGGTTTATGTATTACATGGGCAGAATTAGAGTTTAAAAGTTAAGGAAAGATAGTGGTCAAACACAACATGTTTTCAAAACAGACAGAGCTATAAATAAAAATTAAGACTTCCCCCCCCCCCTTTATAACACCAACTTGTCATGTCCACCTAAAGCTTCTCTGTTCCTCTAAACTCTGGGCATTCAGTTGGGTCCTGGCAGTGGGACACGCTGCCACACCACCTCCAGCTCCTCCAGGGTCCTTCCAAAGCTTTTTATTTTTAGGCTTAGCTCAGAGCTAAAGCCCAAGCTTCATCCCCTTGCGTGTTCTGTGACAACACTCACCAAAAGCCACGGCGTCCTCCCATCTAAGCTACACCGCTCTCGCAAACCATCACCAAGCAAGCAGAAGTACTCAGACAAGAAGTCAGAGAAGTATTCCAGTCCTTCCACGATGCTTTTCCTCCACCAGGCTCACTCTCAATGACTAGAAGTACTCAGAGGAGAAGTCAGAGACGTATTCAAGTCCCTCCACAGTGCTTTTAATGATTACTTGAACATAAAGCACGTTGGAAAGCCCAGCACACTCCTGATCCCAGAGCAAGGCAAACTTCAGCCTTTCAACTGTCAAGGCACCCAAGCGTCATGTTCCCAGTTAAAGAAAGACCCTTTCTAGACAAACCAGCACCTCACTGGAAAGATCAGCTGAACGCAGACTCCAGCCGCTCACGCTGGCCGGCGTTCCCGCTGTAACACTTGGCACATCACTCAAAACTCAGCAAAATTTCCCCCGAGCAACAGTTTTACTTACCACTGTCTCACTGACTTTGTAATGACAGCACCTTGGCACTTTTGGGTTTGTTTTGGATTTTTTTTTTTTTTTACCCTCTAAACAAAGGGCACACTGGAATTACAGAAAAGCACGAGCCAGCCAAAATTATCCAGCAGAATATCCATCCCCTCACAGCCCCCTCTGAAACCCTCAGAGGTTTTTCACTTGACCCAAACAAACCCGGAACGTCAACCGACTCATGATTTAAGCAATGTATTTGTTGTCATGGCAAGAATGATTCTTGCCGGAAGCTCAAGAAAACAATGGACTTAAAGTGATTATAAAAGGGCTCAGTTTTCCCACCTCAAAAATGAAAGTGAGAGCAATAAAATACTTATAAGGAGGGAATGTAATTCTTGAAGAGCACAGACACCACCACACAGCTGAAAGAGCCCTCAGCCAAAAAAAAAAAAACCAACCCCAAAAAAAACCCCAACAAACCACCCTGCACTTCCACTTTAGAACCGAAGTCACCACCACTGATAAATACAAAACACACTCCCGGAGAATTCCTCTAAGTATGGGTTGGTTCTCTCCCCCCCCCCCCACTTTAAGCTCCCCTCCCAAAACTTCGTTGAGGTGGGGGAGGAAAAAAGAAAAGCCACTTCACCAGGGGATGCTGGGTCTGAGGCTGGGAACAAATCCTGGCCCAGGCAGGAGGGTTGGCCACCCCACTTTCCTGCTGATCCCTGCAGTATTTACCTCCTGACTTGGGGCCTAGTCGCAGCGGAGAACCGAAGACCTTTAAAAAACATTTGCGGCCTCTCTTTGTGGCAGCGGCCGTTTTGGCGGGGGGATTTGGGGAGTGGGAGCCTCCCGCTCCCCACCGCGCGTGGCCTCGCTGCTCGGCGCGACGTTCCACCTGAGATTTATTTCCACCAGCCGAGTAAAACAACAACAACAAAAATTAAAAATAAAATTAAAAAATCCCATGAAAAATCACCCCCAGCTGGAACAACCTGGGTTTAAATTCGCCTAGAAAAACAACAAAACCAAAGCACTTACCTGGGCAGAACCAGAGGCAAAACTGAAGAGCGATTTAGAATTGAAAGTTTACCCTTGGGGGTCACCACTGCTCGGGGTGGGGGGGGAAGAGTGGGAAGGGGCTGGGGACTCTCTGCCTTCCCCGGGGGAACTGGGTGAATCCCCAAAGCCCAGTAGCAGAGGAGGGGGTGTGAGGCACCCCCTTTCCCCACACCACCCCAGCAGGTGCAGCCCCCCCCGGGCACGGAGGGGGGGGGGGTCCACACACAAACACACACACAAAAAGGAGCTGCGAGCCCCCAGACGCCACCTCCCTCCCCACGCACACAGAACTGAGGGGCCCCCCGCGGCCCCTCGCCCCCCCCTCCCCGGGCCCCG
>JANIJG010015121.1:0-23526 GCA_024611175.1 Megaceryle torquata | reverse complement strand
ATAGAATACGAAAGAGAGTAGCGCAGCAGACAGGAGCTGTACGCGAAGTGCAGCAGGGGGTGGGGGGGAGAGGGGTGGGGGGGGCGGTGGGGGGGGGAATAAATGGGCATGCTTTTGTTCATGATTGCTAAGTGGAGAGGGAGAAATCCCATACATAAATAGTTAATTTGCTAGAAGAAAGAAAGCAGACAGGAGGAAAGATGCAGTTCTTCATTACTGGTGACCTGCACTCAGACAGAAGATGTTAGCTAAGCAATTAGATTACAGAAATATGCATTGTAACGTTGGGGAGTTGTTTTCAAGAGCTACAGCTGGGTGATTTTAATTCTCTTTTACAAATTCTTTGCTGTATATTATTACCGATCTATTTATCACACACCTACAAACATATTTACATCAGTAGGCTTTATGTAATTCCTAGCTGCAATAAGACTCCATACATCTAAATGAACTTCCACATGGCTAGTTTTTTTTGGCTCAGAAGGTATTTAATATTTTCTTCAAATGACAGAGCAGACTGTAAACCTGTAACACACCCTATTTTTTAGGATCACACCTATACCATATTTTCCTTTTAAGAAATACAGCCTAATTACACTTTGGAATAATGCCTCCTTGTACTTCATACAAAAAGAGCTTCATAACACTCACAAAAGCATCTCTCCCCCCCCCCGAAAATGCTTGTGATCAGCAACCAGTCTTTAATAAACACCTGCAGCACACACCTCGCGTTATCGTGCAGGGGCAGTGTTTCTCTGCCTACTGCAAACGTTACTGAACTGTTCCCCCCACCCGCAGCGTGCGGTGACACCGCTCGTTCCTACGCCCCGCAGAGAAAAGGCGATCTACCCTCTTTGTCTTCCTGCACAACCCCTGAATTGCCTACCAAGGCAAGATGTAGTGGTTCCAAGGACCCACTGGTAGAGACAGTCCCCTAAAGTCAGACTTTCTGTGGTAAAATACTCCAGGTGTCAGCATATAATATAAAGAAGCTTCTTAAAAGGATAGAAATAAGTTGTCAGTATCACAATCGAAACTGGCCTATTGATTTACATATACATAAACAGACACATACATACACACACATCTCTTCCCTCTCCTCATGTCTGAATTATGTAAAGTCATCTTGAAAATTAAGGCATCCGTGGGCTAATCTGGAAGTTCTTCAGACAATAAAATCGTATCTTCACATGGAAAACCGAGAAGAGCCAAGAGTTCACTGAGGAACAACAGATCTTTATCTCTGATAAAAGAGTAATTTGAATTAGCTGATGTTTTAAAATTATTTAAGCTCCACTCCCATCATGACTTCTTCATGTACCTATGCTTATTTACTGCGAGCAGGCTCGTGGAAGTCCATCCCTCCGGTCTGTAAGGTCAGATACAGCCTCCGTGGGATAAAAGCCTTTTTATCCTTCTAAAAATATCAGCCTGCCGGGATCCACTCTCGCAAAGCTCCGTGATGCAAGCGGCATCGACACAGTCCAGGGGCTGCTTTACTTCCATGAGTAAGCACTTGCAGGACCGGGCTATAATTAGTTGCAATATTTTTAGGGTCACTGCTGAAAATTTGAGAGAAATGACTGAGGAAGACCTCAGAATGTCGACGGCTTGGTTGTGGGGGGATTTTTTTTATCGCTTTGGCGATTTCCAGCCGCTGTAAGGAAGGCGAGGCTCAGCAGGAGCCGAGGTGATCCCCTTGCCGCAGCGAAGACGCCCCTCGCTGCCGTCCCTGCGCGGAGATGCCGCTTCCCACGGGTGGGCAGCTCCCCCCTCCGCGCAACCCCGAACCCCGCGGCCGCTCCGCGGAGAGGGCCCACGCCACGAGGCTCACGGGCACGGCCGGCCGCGGTTACCCGCGGCGTGAAGACCCGCGGCGAGCGCTCTCCCCCCGCCCCGGCCCCCCGCGGGAGAGGCGGTGCCGCCGCTTACCTGACCGCCACCCGCACCGAGCTCTCGTCCTGCCCGGCCGACATGGTGCCGAGGGGGAGGCGAGGGGCGGCCGCGGGCCTTGCCGGGAGCGCGGTGCACCGAGGGGGGAGAGGGGTGGTCCCCACAGGAGAGGAGGTGGGGGCACCGCTGCGGCTCCCCCTCACCTCCTCCTCCAGCTCCGCCACCTCCTCTCTCCAGCCATTTTAGGTGCCTGAATGAATAGGTACGAGCCGCGGCGGCGAAGGGCGGTTCGCGCCGCTCCTCCTCCTACCCCCCGCCCCGCTCCGGCCCTTCCAGTCCCTGGGCGGGGAGCGCTGTCAGTCAGCCCGCGGGCGGGCGGAGGGACAGGCCCCGGGCGCCGGCCCACCGCCCCTCCCGGGTCCGGCTCCGGCTCCTCCGCCTGGCCGCCCCGCGGCCGCTCCAGCCGCAATGCGTCAGCTGGCTCCGCCCCGGGCACCGCGCCCGGCGGTGCGGGCACCAGGGGCGGCCGGGCGCCCGCCTCACGGGCCTCTGCTCGCACACGGGCGCGCGGCTCTACACACACTCCCCGTTCCCTCCGCGCACCCCGTCTCCACGCACACCTGTTACTGGACACACGCTCCTCGCACACAGCCCTTCCTCTGCCTCAGCCGCCTCCTCGCACACATCTTTCCACACGCACACGCAGCACTTGTCCTCCAGGCGCAGCTCCTCCCACGCGTGCGCTCGGCTGTAGCCCCACACGCACCGATGTGCGGGTAGCTGTGGGCACGCAGCACGCCATTCCTGGTCTCTGGCTGACACGTCCCTCTTCCCCCACGCGTACACGCGTGTGGCACTTGCACAGCTGCATGCAGGGCTCCCCTCGCCCCCCTCAGTTCTCCACCCACGCAATCAGCGGCTCTGCACACCCCACATGGGCACTGCCACACGCAAGGGCTCTGCACACAGCTTTCGTTGCCTCCCTGCTGGGAAAGAGGAGCTTTAACCCCCTGTCACGGCTGGTGGTTTTGCTCTTCCACGCGTTTTTCCGTCCTGAGCATGTCCTGATTCTCCCTCGTTCCTCCCATGGCCCTCTGTGGCCGTCACAACCCCCACACCTGCAGGAGCGCCCAGCTCTCCCATCCTTCTGGCCGTACTGGGCAGGTTGGTTTGCCCCAGCTGCTCCAGCCAGGCATCGCTGTTCTCACTTAGCTAATGAAATGCCTGGGTTTTTGCTGGAAACTGAGTGGGCGGATGACATTAATTTTTGATGCAAATTGTTATCCCTGCCAGGAAACGAGCCCGGTTATTTTGCCCCAAACAATTCACATTCCTAAGGAAGATTTTTCCATCAGAATAGGCCTGGGTTTAAATTTGTAATGATATGCTAAAAACCTTGCAGTTCAAGTTGTTTTGCTTCTGATAGTGGAGGTTGTTCACGCCCAGGCCCCAGCCTCTGCTAGAGACGAGCAGGTGATGTCTCCTGGCAGGATGGGGCCTCCAGCCGTGTCCCTGCCTCTCTAAGGTTCCTCCTTCTCAGAAGAAATCCCCTCTATTAATGTTACGCTGTATGTTTCTCACAATTACTTTCTCTATCTTTTCTGGTTTTCTCCATTCATTTAGAAATTGGATTGTTTCTGGAAAGTGGCCCACCTGGAAGCTGCTATTCAAAATGAGGGTCTTCTGCTTTCTTCTGAACTACTCAGCACCAAGTTCTATCAGCGTTTGAAAGTCCGGGTTGCTTAGGCTCTGTAGCGTATCACTGAGGTACGCTGACACAATGCTTATCGAAAGGCAGAGGAGAGGAGACACAGATAGGTCAGTCTGGAGTCACTACGGGAATCTGCTGAATGCAGAACAAACTCTGCATTTCCCTGAGCTTCCCAGGTCACCGTTCTCTATTTAATGCCATAGGCCAGATGCTTTGCTTCTCCTTTTTTCCTTTTTTTCACTCTATATTATAGAATGGGCAAGACATCAGAGATTAAAAAAATAATAAAATCAACAACAAAACAACCACAAAAGCAAACAAACAAAACCCACAAAAGTAAAGAGAAACAAACAACACCCCCTGACCCCCCCAAAACCAACCAAACAAACAAAACCACAAAAAAACCCCAAATCCCAACCAACCAAAAAGAACCCAACACCACCAAAAACCTCCTGCAGGTGAATTGTGTTGTCATTCATAGGAAATAACCTGGAAATGAATGTGATAGAAGGCTCATGGTTCAGGGTGTTTCCAGCTGGAGGTGACTGTGTCGTACATCTGCCTGTATTGTACTGAGCTATTTGAAGTCACCTGCAGCCCACCCACAAGCGAGTAGAATCCTATGGCATAATTGCATTATAATTTATTTACACCAGATCTACGAATGAAGCTGACAGCAGAGCTTCAGCAAACATGGGAAAGGCAAAGGTCGCTCTGTTTTCACTGCAACAGCTTTAGTAACTCGGATACTTTCTTATCCAAAGTATCCAATGCATTTCTTTCCGCTGACACAGCTACAGGGTTAATGTAACAAACACACTCAAGCCAAGTTTGTACCCTGTCAGCATCCGCCTGCGTTTGTTCCGTGCAGCATCTTTTGCTGGGAAGGCCCCAGTACAGCAAAGTTCATTCACATCACCCTGAGCATGCGTACAAAATCCTGTGCTTCCAGTTCCCCCAAGACCCACCAGAAGCAGCAGCCACAGAAGCTGCCTGCGACTTTCTCAGTTCTGGCTTCGCAGACCCAGGGTCATACTCTAGACCTTTCCAGGGACATCTCTCTTCTGGTCCTTGTGTGCCCTTAGACATTTGCCTCAGCCTGACCTCATCCAGCTCTCTGTCTTCCACAATGCCAGTGAAGTTCAGCAGATTAAAAAGTCTGGCAGAAGTCCTCCCGAGCTTAATGTTGTGTATACAGATGGGTTGGTATTTACAGGTCCCAGACCTTAATGGCACAGCTATGTTATCTACGTTGGGATTAAACAGGAAGGAATACATTTTGGTGCTACAGTAAAACTATTCTAAGCTATGGTTATTTCAATCCTACAGCGTTACATATTTTCTATCTTAAATATTTCGCCCCAATGCCAGACTGCTCTGAAGTTGACATAGCAAGTTACATTTAGCTTCTTGCCATGTTTCATGCAAACTGCCTGATTTGGGACTGTTCAGGTGTAAAACAGGGAAAAAGGCCCAGGTCCTACTTCTTTAAAGGTACCTTTCCCCCTCTGTTCCCCATTCCCAGATAGCATACAACCTTTTTATTAAAATAAATGGGTTTACTTTGTTTTTTTTTTAACAACTCATCCAATGTAAGCAAGAAGTCTGCTATACTGCTAACTTGGCTGCTCCAGGAAACTTGAACCGATTCTCCTGCTTTTTCATTTCTTATAATGTGGTTGACCTCCACTCTCCAGCATCCTGTTAATCTTGTTGAAGGATTAACTTGAAAAATAAGGGCACAGTCACTCCCTTTCTTTCACTGTCTAAGTACATAGCCATACTGCTAATGTCTTATTTTTAATAAAGCCGTACGGTAACAGATTTGTTCAATCTCACAGCTAGGGAATGAGCTTTCCTGGAAGGTCCCTTCTCCTCACGCTCCCCAGTCAGCATGCCTGCAGGTAGGACCTTCAGTAAAGCACCCCTTATGGCTCCAGAACCATAGGAACCAACCACCCCCAATCACACCCTGGCCAGCTGCAGAGGTGTCCAGAGAGGGGTCAAACTGCAAGGCTGGGCAGCAGGAAGGGAGTTGACAGCTCTGATCCCCAGTTGGCGCTTAGAGAAGGACTGCCAGGAGCACCCCTCCCTGGCAGCTGTCCTGGTGGCGGCTCTTACACTTTCACCTCCTCCATTCTCCTGCTGGATGACTCAGCACCATGACCTTCATCCACTGGGGCAACCAAAGACCTGCTTATGGAAAGGTGAGGGCTCTGACACGCGCACACACGCACACTCTGCGCAGATGGGGAAGCTGCCCACGGAGTTTCTTTAAGCATCAGCAGCTGCCTCAAACACCAAGCTGTACTCAACCTGAATGAGCCAGGCAGACTCCTCTTAGGAGTCAGAGCCCTGCGTTTTAGCCTGCGTATGTTTGCAGACAAGTGGTTTAGGCTGTGCCTATGTCCTAGCAGTTGGCTTGGAAACATTCTAATTAAAATAAACCACTTAAAATAGTAGAGCCCTCACTTCAAATATTTTTAACTGTGATAATTTACCAGTGCTAAACAAGCCAATTTAATCAAAGGTTCAGCTTGTTCGCTAAGGCCGTGCTAAGGGTACCAATTTTTTTGACCTGCTGAAAATAACATTTAATTGAGAAAAGAGATTCTGTTGGTGGAAATAACAGCACAGTGTTAGAAGCTACTGACGTTGAGACAATTCATAACCATGAGGATGTATCCCATAATGGTTTGATAATGATCTTTTAAGATTCCACTGTACAAAACCTTATGAGGTAGCGGCCTGACATTTGTTATGCCGTTATGATGCTCTCTAGTGTTTTTTCTGCTGAGTAGTGGAGGTGATGCTGTTTCACTGAGACAGGCAATATACGAAATCACTGATGTCTGAATATCTGTATCAGTGAGACCAATTGCACTGTGACTGCTAAAATGCTTCGCACAAAATAAGTAGGTTTTGTCAATTTCAGCACTCGGCCCACCCTTATGGACAGCAGAAATTATTCCCGATGCAGTCAGCAGAATATGAAGTGCTCACGTGTTATGGAAAAACCATATTGGTGCCCTGTTTCTGAAGGTCCTTAAACCTCACCATCTGCACAGTTCATGTTGTTTCATCAGATTCGCACCCACAAAATAAACAGCTAGTATTTCATCTCCTTAGTCACCGTTGTTTTCTTGAATGTATGGATTAAATAAATTCTTTTTAGCCACATACAAAGCCACAGTTTACTCGGTGACTTTGGAATGACACACCGTGAAGCCTAAATGTATATGCAAATTTGATATAATATATACATTCTAATGGACAATATTTTTATCATATTCATTCATATGATAGCTTGATAACTGTAGAGATTTTGGCACTTTTAAGGGATCACAAATTCTCTCTACAACTTTTTATTTGTCCAGGTCTCTCATAATTCTATGAGCTGTGTGACTCAATAACTAGCTTCTTGTATTCCAGTATCTTCTGACACAGGAGTAACAGGACTCCTATGGAAATGGGTTTTAGGAGGTGCTGCTGATGGAACTTGAGCCAACAACATTCACTCATCAGCAATAAGGACTCTAATATTAAACACTAAATTCTTCAACATCAATGTGTACAGTGCTTCCAGCTGAGGATGTCCCTGCTCTCAGCAGGGGGGTTGGACCGGATGACCTCTGCAGGTCCCTCCCAGCCCAGACATTGCTATGTTTCTGTTTCTATGTTTCCAGGTTTCCAATTGGCAAAACAAAACTTCTCTTCAACTTTTCTGTATGATGCCTTGGGCTTACATGACAGTTAGGCTTTTTTTGTAAAGATCTTTTGAAAGATCTTCATCACAAGTTAAATTAAACTTCTAAAAAATGTTCCATCTTGATTTTTAAGGACTTTCAGGAAGTAGGATTTTTTTTCTCTGACTGGCTTCTCATGTCAAACTGTAGTTCTTGGAAAGCAGTCAAACTTATAAAAGACATTTAAAATCCTTTCCATTTTCTTCCCATCACTCACTGAGACTTTTGATTAAATAACAATGAGGAAAGAAAACTGTTAAGCCACTTTAGACTGACAGGCTAAAAAGTACAAGAGGGAAGCCTTTGCTTCCAGTAGCTGTGGAAAAGAAAGCAGGCTGCTGAAAGAAATTATCACTTGGCTCATGACAGAACAGGGGAAAGTAAATTCAAACTTGAGAAGGAAGGACAGAGTATAGAATCAGAATAACACCGGATAAGGAAAGGAAACAGGCTGGTTTAGTACAGCTGACCGTGGAAAGGAGATGACAGAGAAACCAGAAAGGATGAGATGGAGAAGGAAGAGGGATTTCTGGAGTCAGAGCCAAGCAATGGCTCTGCAGGGTTGTTTCTGGAGGTGGTCAGCACCAGGGGAGAAGCAGCATTAGGCACTTCTGAAGCAAGAAGGAAGGAGAGGTTTTTTTCCATCCACCTTCCAGAAAATTAATGAATTATAAAGGAGAAAATGGAAAGAAGCACATGAGTAAGGATCGTGTCTGGAGCTGAGTAGAGGATTCAGTTGGAATACAGATGCTAGCTACACCACTATGCCTGATGAAGAAAGAAAGAATTTCTTTATATACGGATGCCTTTTACACAGAAAAAAAATTACTGTATTAACTATACCACTGTTAACAAAGCAGTACAGTTTTCCTCTGCTCCAGGCAGCTCAGAGTATTTTTGTTATATGACAAATATGTGCTTCTACTCGTACCCTTATTTATCTTTCTTTTGGGCCTAAGGACTGCTGTAGTTTGTAGCTCAGTAACTGCTGTCTGCACTAAGATGATTGTGTCAGGATAAATATTTCGATATAAATATACACGTTGCATTCTATCCCACGCAGCATACATATACAGTAGATCCCCTCTAAACCATCACTGCTGGGCTAGAAGAGCACACAAGAAAGAGAACAGTGCTAAAAAACATCTCCGGGGAAAACCTCCCCTACCTGCTCTGAAGAGACTCCTGACTTAACTCAGTGGATGTACGCTAAGGATGAACATGCCTTTTACCTCACCGTGCTTTAAGAATTTGTTGGTTAACAGAAAGTGGCAGTCAGCTGCTATGCAGTAAAAACTTGCAAAATACCCCTAGCATCTGGAAGTCCCTTCAGGTATTACAGGAAGAATATAAATAATGGAGATGAGGGACAAAAGAGATCAAAAAGCAGCCTTTACAGCGACGTAATTTGGTTTACTGATTTATGATAGCACTATTCAAAACTAGCACAGTATGAAAAAGAAAATAACTGAAGTCTTCGTAGACTCTGTAGTGATTTTGGATTATTATATATGTCTTGAGGTGTTTTGCAAAGGACTTCATCCCATAGGCTGCAAACTTGCACTTCTAAACCTGATCCTTGGGCCTGATTCACTAACACCTTGAAATAAACCCAAAATGTTACTAGATCAGGATGATTGGATGTTATACTTTCTTCTGGATATTTCAAAAGACTACAAAATGTCTCCAAAGGAACAGGTCAGCAGGGCAGCTGATTTACAGATCTGAACCCCCTTTCTCATAGGGAAATTGAGGCAAGAAGGACACGAGAATTGTAGATGCCTGTAGAAGAAACGGTCGTCTGAACCAGCATTAGGGCTGACTCCCGGGCCTGTGCAAGCACTCAGAACACACCTGAATGAGATGAATTACTAAGACAAAAGCTGCACGGGAAATTCATTTCTGCTGCCTCTCACCAGAACCAGCTGTTCAGACTTGAATGTGTCGCAGTTGCACAATATAAATTTTGCCTTAAGGGTACAATTACCCAACATGATGGATTTTTCAAAATGTCCCTCCCAGTAGTATCCTCATCCTTCCTCTGTCCTTCACCCTTCCCCCATCACCACCATGCTTTCAGTTTTCGGTTCGGCCTTGTGGAAGGTGCCGAATGGCCGGAGTTCTGTGTGCGCACGGGGAGCACAGCGTTAGCAGCCACGGGGCAGTCTCCTCTGGGCAGCCTTGCCAGTCTGCCCCGGATAAAATAGGGAAACGAATGAGTTCACATTTTTAAACAACAAGCATCGAAACCATAGCGCATTCCAGATGAAATAAACTCTGAGTTCTCCATCTCTGGTAAAATACCAAGATGAAATTACTTCAAATGAGGCCAGGAAATTTTCTGTTTCCCTCCAGAGCCTGCTAATGACTATTAGTAGATGTTAGTCAATGGCTAGTTTTATGATTACTCTGCATTAACACCTTGTCCTTCTGTGTTTTTTTTTCCCCCAGGTTTCCTCCCACTTGCCTACATGTTCACTAGCCACTGTGTGGCTAAGCCCCAGCTGGTGAGGTCCTTGGGTTAGAGCTTGCTGTGCAGTTTTTTCCAGTGAAGTCCTATTTCCTAATTGGTGTCCTTAGGCATTACCGCAATAAAAACAACAAAGAGTAATAACAAAAAAATAAGGATGGAAGGTGGGTGAAGGCATGACTAATTACCTAAACAATACTGGGACCACAAGCCACAGGCAATATGGGAGCTCGAGGGAGAGTGAGTGGGTGGAGAGTCACCTGCATAACAGAGGGTTGGGTGGATAAAGAATAGGTCTTGCAAGACAAAACTGAGAGTCTTTGTTCTGATAGCATCGTGGAATTTACAAATGAAGGGATGACAGCTGTAGATTAAGCATGGCACAAGTTGCTTTCCTCTGTGTGTGTGTGCAGCCTGGCTTGGCACTGTTACACAGACTGGTGAAAAAAAAAAACAAAACAACACAAAACAACACAAAACAACACAAAACAACACAAAACAACACAAAACAACCAAACCCGTGGTTGAAATGGTGCTGTTACAAGCTTGGAGATGTGAGAAGCAGGAGTTTCCAGACAGGCTTTGCAAAAGGACCGCTGCTCTACCATGTGCTGTACCATGGCAGCAGCAGCCAGAGCTGATGTTCCAAGCTCTGCAGCAGGCTACAAACCTCGTCTTCCTTTTCCAGGAGAAAACAAGTGCTTCCAAGTCCGTGCTGGGCTACATGTAGGTGGAGAAGAGGTGTTCACTTATCCAGGTAGCAGCCATGGCTAAACGACCATTCCTCACCTGTCCCCAGAAAAAGGTAACAAAATGAACATCGTTTTCCTTAATATTTTTTTGAAGTCCTTTTCATACCTCTCACTGTGTGTGTATGGCAGGGGAATGCTTAGGCCAAAGGATAATACAACACTGACAGGCTGAACCTTATTTACATTTGCATTTATGGACAGGGAGTGTAGACACAGTTTGCTCCTGAAATGAAAGAGCTCTTCTTTGCACCGCCGGTAATGAACTTCCAGAATTCTTTGCCACAGGAGGTGGGGGAAGCAGGCTATTAGCAGGAGCAAAAAGGGATTAGACAAGATTTATGAACAATGCCTCTATTAACAGACAAAGGGAACAGGCAGTTCCAGTGACTGTGATCTTAGGAGCCCGGACCAGAGGAAGAAGCCAGGTGCACGTGCTCTCCCTGAACAGCATCTATTGTCACTCTTCAGGCTTTGCTATCTGGATCTGTCTGACCTGTCTCAGGCAATGTTGCGCTGGGAGCCAGCGGGACCTTGCAAGGTCTGCTGTGGTTCTTCAAAATCTGTGGCTTGATCAGCACAGACTGCCAGCACCCATGCAGCTACCCCAATGCCAGCATGGAGACTGGGCAGCAATAGCATTTGCTGCTGTTGGTCTGACCCAGCAGGGTGTTTCTGAATGCTCCGATAAAGCCCTAACTGGTGCTGCTCTCACCAAAGAGGCCATCAGCCAGCATAGTGGGCACGGAAGGGAGTCATAAATGACAAAGAAGAAACTGGCTTTAACAAACCGTTCACTGAATCTCAGAAAAAAATATATATGGAGGAAGACAGAGGATTCTGTTAATACAGTATGAGTCTGATAATTGTTTGTGATAGCACCAAAGGGGCTCGCTCTCCAAAAGGGGCATGAAAACAGACATTCCTTCATTTCACATGACACTGAGAGGAAGAGTGGAGGGCAAACTAGCCATGACTTTGCCGCTGTCTCTTTTTCCACCTGAAGGTTCTAACGCCATCTGATTTATCCTCATACCACTACTGCTCATGTCTGGACCTCTTCCAGCTCTGTTACCTCGTGCCTGACATCAGGTGACTGGGCTGGAAGCTGCACTCAAGATTAGGCTGTACTGTGGATCCTTACCCTAGCACAGAGAGGTTCTCTGTTTTACCCAGTCCTTTGCAAGTAAATCCTGAAACTGTTTTCTTTTGCTTGACAGGCTGACATTTGTTATCCACCATCTAACATTTTCTTCCTGTACAGTAATAAAGATTTCTATTTTTGTCCCCAGAAAATGAAAGAAAGTCTGTTTTCTTCTCTGTCTTTGTGCTCTGAATTACATTTACCCTTTTAACCACGGAGTCATTTTGTATCAGGAGATTATTCTAGATCTTTCTATAACTGTTCAAGTTATTATCTCATTTTCTGGCTTTTCATGGAAAGCGTAGATCTTAGAAAAGATTCTTATGAGGCTCTGCTAATAAAAATATTCCACAAATTTGTGGCTGTTTATAGAAAAATAATGGGAAACTAGGGAAGCCTGTAATGACTTAGAGACTGATACAAGGGAAAAGACTTAAAATAACAAATTATATGTCTGTAACCCTGGCTAAAGTGCAGCCACAAACACATAGCTGAAGAACAGAAAAATAGAGAGCAAAAAAATACAGAGAACAAAAGATCACTTAGACTGGAACACAATCTGTGGCTGAGAAGAAGAATACAAAAGCAAAGGGAACATAGAGGTTCTCAGGAATAAATTTCATTACAATGACCGATGTATAGATCCAAAAGAATCTCTTTAGGGAAGTAAGAAATCCCTCACCACCGAGGCTCTGAAGATGACACTGGGAAAAAGAGACCGGGAGCCACAGCAGAGCTCACAGAAATGGACTGCGTGACCTGATCTGTACCCCTGGGCTTATGGGCGAGACCAATCAACGCAGGAAAGCGTTCTGGTTTGCTTTGCACTTTTGCTTCTGAGTTTTCTGTTCTCTGAGTGAAGTCCTGCTGTAACAAACGGGGCACGGTGTCATCAAGAGAGCCCATTCCTCTCACCATTGGATAGTAATTTAGTAGATAAAAGAGCACCACCTAGTGCTAAATACTACTCGTTGACGCTGAAGTGTGTCCATATGCTCTGTCTCCTGAAAGTCTTCGTTTTAGTGCTGTCCCACAGTTTATCTGGTCACAGAGGAATTCATCCTTAGCAGCAAGGAGCATCTCAGCTCCCCATAAGAGTCGCTGGTTCACCAAGAGCTCTACATCTCTCAGAGTTCTGTGCACACCGAGGTAATGCCTTAGGCACCTGGTTAACATAATTATGGTTACTTCCCTGATTCATTCAGGCCAGATTCTACTACCCTTACTCAGCCGGTGGAGTTATGTGCTTCACAGATAAGCCATACTGGAGTGAAAATTAATCAGCTCCTTACACTGGAGTGAAAATTAATCAACGCTTACAGGACAGGCTTCAGAATCCACACCACCAAACGTGTAATGCTTCAACCTTTAAAACCAGGGGGATTCGTTGCGTTTCCCTTCTGATGCTTCGCTCACGTCAAATTTGCCAGCTTTTCTCACAGAGGTGAAAGCTGTACACCTTTTTGTTTGCCTGTTGTGGTGTTTGGTTGGTTGGTTTTGGTGGTGGTGGTGTTGTTTGTTTGGTTTTCTAAATTAAAATCTTCAGGAGCAAGGTCTTCAAAGAAAACATTGATTTACATGAGAGTTGCCTTCATTACCATCAAGACAGACCATACGTAACCTTCATTATATTTTCAGCATTTATGGTTAAAATCCGCTATTGCTGGCTTCATTTTCTTCTGATTACCAACCTACATCATGTTAGTGTTCACATTTTTGGTCTTCAAACCCTTACACTTTGTCTCACAGCATCAAGTTTTCTGTCATAACGTAATTAGAATTTCAAAAGAAGTCAAGAAACAGGTAAATCAGCTCAGAATTATTCTGCATCGTCTATCGTTATGTACTATTTAAATAGCTCCAGACTTGAAGATACACGTGGCATTGGTTATGTGGGTTAATCTGCATAAAGGTGTCTATAGTAAAATGCCATTTAAATCTCTTACTCCATTTAAATGTGTGGTCTTCAGTGACACTATGCTACCACAGCTAGATTAAATTTATTTCATAATGGAACTATTTCTTCTACCCTGGAAATTATTCAGCACTGATACATGAAATCATCCATTTCAACTGGAAGATGATGAAACTCAGCTGTTAAATTCCTTCCACATCCTTGGATTTACAAAAAGTAGTTTAGCCCATAGAGCTCTTTATTCCCGTCCTTTATAGGCCTTCTACTTTTTTCCCCTATCGTCAGTTTTAATAAAGCATATTCTGCAACTGATAAGAAATGCTCTGGGACACCTGCAGCTCTTTCTGCTCTCTTTTAGCTGTAGCTTCACTGCTGCAACTGTTGCCCACTTACCACCATTTCTTTCTTAGAATATAATTTTCCTTGTTTGGATGCCTTTCTTTATAGAACTCTTCCGTTGGTTTGGTGTTTTGGGTTTTTTTTAGTGTGTAGGACCTTGATTTATTCTTACACATTTATGCTCTCTACCAGGAGAAGACAGCAGGGTTTGTCTGGGTGGGTATCACATATATGTGAATGTACGCACAGGCCATGGAGCAAGGGTGATGCAGAGGGTGGCTGCTTGTAAAAAGACCACGGTGCATATGTGTGCTATGTGGCTGGTGTGCATTAATGGTTCAAAGGCCACGTGACTGCAGGGCTCTAACCCTCCCTAGAGTCACGGGGTGCAGCCTGTTACCATTGTAGCTGGAAGGGCTGTGGTCTGGTCTGCTGGTGCTCAGCTCTGCCAGAGAGGTGGCAGGACCATGCCCAGCTCCTGCTAGGGCTCTGTGAGACACCAGCACGGAGGCTGACAAAAAAACCAGCCTGATTCAGGGCATCTGTAACCATGCTGGTTCCCCATCCTACTGGGCAGGTCTCAGCTGCTTTGTGGTGGAGAATTAAAGCCGCTGAACATCTTCTGTTCTCTGGGTCTTAGGATTCGAGTCTTATCTGCACCACCTACAGATGTCAGCAGGCAAAAGGACTTTCTCCTCCCAGTCTTTTGAAAATATGTGTGTACTATCATAAGAAGGACACAGTCATTATATCAAGACCCCATGGCTCCGGAGTAAAAACATGACAGCACATGGATATCTGTTCATCTGAGCATAGATACATAGGATTTACACCTACAGCTGTGTGCATCAGGTCCTGGTCCATGGGAATCACCAGCCTGGCGCGCAGTACAATATTCCCAAGGATGCACTGGCTTCCTCCCCAAGCACGCACACAGAATATGCCAAATGACCCCCCAGGAGCTGACACTGCAAGCGATCCAGGAGCTGCGCAGAGCCGAACGTCCCCAGCTGGGCCGGGGGACTGCTGAAGACACAGCCCTGCCCTGGTGTGTCCAAGAAACATCAGCGCCCGTAGCTGCGGCTCCACTGCTCACTGTGGGTCATCAGGGGTGTTATCTGGGCTCTTTAAAGGCTACAATTTCAAAATGATGTCATGCTATAAAATACCTTGGGAAAGGCTGGCTTTGTTTTTGCGTGTTTTCTGTAGTAACAACTGTGGGGAGCCTGGGAGAGTCTGTAGGAAGTGTTATCTCATTGCACGTGGGTTTAATTCTGTCATTGCACTTAGCAATAGAATTTAAAACCTATTCATAGCTACACTAGTGGCAGTGTAATTGACTAATTACTAGCTACTAATTGTTAAAAATACGGTACTGCAGCTACACTAAATTAAATAGCCTCTGTACTTCTGGCTGGGAGGGTTATGAGTTTGTGCTTTTTCTCCTTAGGAAACAAACAAACACCTGACAAATAAAACCAAACCCAGCAATTCAAAGCAAATTTGTACTTCACTATGATTAAACCAGGAGCAGTAAGAGTCTCTGGCAACTGCACAAAGGTCAGGTTTATGGTCTCATGCAAGGAGGAGAGGCTGTAGCCCTATGTTCATGGCACCCAAAACCAGGTGATATCCCTGCTGGCACCAAGAGACTGCTGCTCTGCCCTCTCCAGTCTGACACCTTGGCTTTTTGCTTTAAAAGGAAGCAGGAGTCACCAGCCCTACCCTTCAAACTGAGTGGTGCCGAGCTCTCTTTACACCAGCACAAGGAGAGAGCAAGCCCCACTGAGCTCTGCCCGGTAGCTGTTCAAGCCTCCTTCACCTGTTTGCTCCACGCATCAAACCAGAGGTGTTGGCAGGGTCTAGGGGAGCAAACCCCCACCTCTTAAAAAATACAGCTGTGTTAATGCTGGTTTGGGAGGGTTAGGTTTCCCCCGGGGACCTCTTTTGTTCCGCACACACTGACACTGTGCCCACTCTCAGGAAAGTCTGGCAAGGGTGAGGCCAGTCGCAGGAGTCTGGCTGTGCTTTAAGGATAGATTTGCAGAAGCAAACAAATGGCATCTATTTGAAAACTGTTACAGACCAAAGCTTTTTTTTTTTTTTCCAGGCTGCCTATTTGTTCCTAGTTATGGTTTCGTTCTGTTTTCAGCGAGCATGTAATTACCATGAATTACAGAGCAGAACAGGGTGTGTATAAGGCACACCTTGAACAAGCTGGTTCTCATTGGCTTGAGCAATGGCTCGAGAGCTGCTGTTTCCCAAGAACGGCTTCCAAACCCACGATCTGGGAGGCCTGTGCAGAAAACTGGCTTGTCTGAAAAATTTAAAAGTGATGTATCATCCCACCTGAAATGATAGCACAGCTGCAGCTCTTGGAGTAACTAAATGAACCACAAACACAGAAACTAACGAACTAGCGAACGCAGAAACATTAAAGCCCACAGATTAGAACGATATTAATGCAGATACAGGTATTCACTGTAAATCATTCTTAGCAGGCCTCTAATAAATCCTTCTTTTCATGTTTGGGCAGGGAAAAGTGCCCATCTGGCAGATTTTGAGCCATCACCGTATTTCGGTTTAGCCCTTAGCTGATTCATAAGTCAGAGAATGGGTTGGGTTGGAAGGGACCTTAAAGATCGTTCCGTTCCAACCCCCTGCCATGGGCAGGGGCACCTCCCACTAGAGCAGGTTGCTCAGAGCCCCATCCAGCCTGGTCTTGAACACTTCCAGGGAGGGGGCATCCACAGCGTCTCTGGGCAAGCTGTTCCAGCGCTTTACCACACTCATAGTGAAGAACTTCTTCCTAATTTCCAGTCTAAATCTAGCCTTCCAGTTTGAAGCCATTAAGCCTTGTCTATACCACATACCCTTGTAAAAATCACTCTCAAGCTTTCTTGGAGGCCCCCTTTAGGTACTGGATGGCTGCTCTATTTTCTCCCCAGAGCCTTCTCTTCTCCAAGCTAAACAACCTCTGCTCTCTCAGCGTGTCCTCACAGGGGAGGTGCTCCAGCCCCCTGATCATCTTCATGGTCCCACTCTGGACTGGCTCCATCAGGTCCATGTCATTCTTGTACCAAGGGCTCCAGAGCTGGAAGCAGTACTACAGGTGGGATCTCACCAGAGTGGAGTAGAGGGGGAGAATCACCTCCCTTGATCTGCTGACCACACTTCTTGTAATGCAGCTAGAATATGGTTGGCTTTCTAGGCTGCAAGTGCTCATTGATGGGTCATGTTGAGCTTCTTGTCAACCAACACCCCCAAGTCCTTCTCCACAGTCTGTTTTCTGCCCAGTTTGTATTTGTGCTTGGGATTGCCCCGACCCAGGTGCAGGAGCTTGCACTTGGTGTTGTTGAACTTCATGAGATTGGCATGTGTCCATACCTCAAGCCTGTCGAGGTCCCTCTGGATGGTGTCCCTTCCCTCCAGCATGTTGATTGCACCAACCAGCTTGGTATTGTTGGCAAACCTGCAGAGGGTGCACTGGATCCCACTGTCCATGTCACCAACAAAGATGTTAAGCAGCAGTTTACTGATCCCTGAGGAATGCCACTCATCACTGGTCTTCATCTGCACATCACAGTGTTGACTGCAACACTTTGAGTGAGATCATCAAGCCAATTCCTTATCCACCAAGTGGTCCATCCATTAAATCCCTGTCTTTCCCATTTAAAGACAAGGATGTCGTGTGGGACAGTGTCAAATGCTTTGCACAAGTCCAGGTAGATGGCATCAGTTGCTCTTCTCTTACCCACTGATGCTGTAACTCCACTGTAAAAGGCCGCCAAATTTGTCAGGCATGATTTGCCTTTGGTGAAGCCATGCTGTCTGTCATCAACCACCTTTATATTTTCCACGTGCATTAGCATAGTTTCCAGGAGGATCTGCTTCATGATCTTGCTGGCCACAAAGGAGACTGACTGGCCTGTAGTTCCCCGGGTCTTCCTTTTTTTCCTCTTTAAAAAAAGGCATTATGGTTCCCCTTTCCCAGTCGCTGGGGACTGCACCAGACTGCCATGACTTCTCAAATGTGATGTGTACTGCCTTAGCAGCTTCATCCACCAGTTTTCTCAGGACCTGTAGATGCATCCTATCAAGTCCCATGCACTTGTGCATCTTCAGGTTCTTTAAAGGGTCTGGAACCTGATCTTATTAACCCCTCCTTGTTAAAGAGAAGAGGGTCCAGCATAACACCACTTTTCATTGGCTCTGCTATCACTTGGAGAAGTAAGCTATAATCAGCATATTCCAGGAGTCTCCTGGATTGCTTATTCTATGCTGTGTTGTCCTTCCAACAGATATCGAGGTGGTTGAAATCCCCCATGAGGGCCAGTGCTTGTGAACGTGAGTCTGCTGCTATCTCTCTAGAGAGGCCCTCATCCACTTGGCCTTCCTGGTAGGGTGGCCACTACAGTGTCACTTGTCCCTGCCCTCCCTTTAATCCTGACCCATAACCTCTCAGTTGGCTCCTCAACCATCTCCATGGAGAGCTCCATGCACTCAATCTAGTCTTTGACATAGAGGATGACACCCCTTCCT
This sequence comes from Megaceryle torquata, assembly GCA_024611175.1. NCBI lineage: Eukaryota > Metazoa > Chordata > Aves > Coraciiformes > Cerylidae > Megaceryle > Megaceryle torquata. The sequence continues at coordinate 5,017 of JANIJG010015121.1, read as the reverse complement.
CATCTCCCCTGCCTGTGCTTCCTAAAGAGCCTGTGTCCTTCCATTCCAACACTCCAGTCGTAGGAGCCATCCCACCATTCTCTGTGATGCCAGTAAGTTCATAGCCCTGCAGGCGTGTGCACGTCTCGACTCCTCTTGTTTATTCCCTGTGCCGTGTGTGTTTGCATAGAGGCTTTTAAGTTATGCCCTAAATGAAGCTGCCTTACTGTCTGGAGTGGCTGGAATTCCTTTTTGCTGCTTTTCAGGTGCCCTCCTGCTGACCTGCGGTCCCTCTCTGGGCTCTGGGCATCTATTGCTGGCACTGGCATCAAGCTAGCTGGAGTGGGATGGATTGAGGTTGCCCTCCTCCAGCAACCTTAGTTTAAAGCCCTCTTCATCAGTTTGTTAAGCTTATTATGTTAAGTGGAAGATGCTCTTCCACTTCTCTGACAGCTGGACACCATCAAACTCCAGCAGATCAGGTGTCTCAAAACAAATCCCATGGTCTGAACCCCTAGCTGTGGAACCAGTACTGTAACCATTTGCTGATTTACCAGGCTCGACCAGCCCTTTCAAACACCTTCCCTTTGCCCAGGAGGATTGATAAAAAAACTGCCTGTGCTCCACAGTCTCTTTCCACTGCTCCCAGGGCTCAGTCACCCTTCTTGATGCTCCTGCTACAGAAGTAACTTCATACTCCCGTTACTCTGTTACAGAAGTCTGTCATGGAGGCATCTTGAAGGCTTCAAGATGCAAGGTGATTTTAAAATGATGATGCTATTGAAAACTAAAGCAAAGAGCAAATCATTGGCTGAAATGCTCATTTCAGAGCACGCTGGTGGACTGAGCTCACCTGACGCAGTCAGCGCTGTTGCTCGAGCTCAAATAAGAGGTAACTGATTATCATTATAGGCACAGGATTAAAATACATAGGGAATATATACTGATACTTAGTCCTCCTAGTTACATATTTTGGCGTAAACTTGCTCAGTCTAATTCCCTAGTCAGGTTGATACAGGAGTGATTTAAAGATTTTTCTGGGAACTTGTTATGGTTACTTAAGTGTTCCTTGCTGACAAAGCAAAGTGCAGCCTATGCGGTGGTTAGCTCTGGTGGCAGCTAGGGGCAGGACATGAGGAAGCTGCAGGGCTGTATATAGAATATTTCTAGACTGATCAGGACTTTTCACCACCGGAGTGAAGGTTTTCAGACCGAAATCCTGAAGACTGTCTTTGTGCTCTGAATTAGTCTATTTACCTGGTAAAACAGTGACTACACTTTCCTGCTTGATGAACTGTAGGATAAAGTCCTACCTTGCTTTCCTTTTCCTCCAAGCTGAAGTGCACAATGAGCACACAGGCCTGGAAATGGGAAATCATGTCCAGCTGAACTGTGACACTCCCTGTCATTAGATACCCCCCAGTGACATTCAGGAGAGACCCAGATATTTCTGTGTCCTTGTGTGAAGTGCTCCTCAGTTATACAAGCAGTGGTGCTCACGACCTGTACTTTGCCATTCGAAGAGATAATTAATAATGATAACCAGACTCTTCACATACCAAAGTCGGAGCCACGTAGTTAATGGCTGGGATTACAGGAAACTACTCCTATGGGCAAATTTTTGTATAATTGTCCACTACAAGTACCTGTTGGTGCAGCTTCTGAACCGCCTCTGAAATTAGGCGAAACTGCTCAGACATTGATAAGATTCAGTGCAGCTGCTCATTCACCTGGCAATCCTTCTCGCAATCCACAGAAAGTTTTGTCTGAGGTTGAGTATACCCAAAAGAATTGACCTAATACTGCTTTTAACTCAGGAGGCAATTCCTGCCTCGCCGTGGCCAGGCGGCGATGTGAGAAGCAATTTCATTGTCGTGAAAGCCTTTGTGCTGCCTTTTCCCTCTAACCCCCAAGTTAGGAGGCAACAAGAATAATCAGCGAGCTATGCCTAAGGCCCATAGGCCCAGAATCCAGCTACGTGCAAACACAGCGCAATATTCATCACTGTCTAATTCACCATTCAGTCTTCAGCATAACTGCACGTATTTTTCTAGCCAGCTCAATTAATCATCCTTAATAACGCAGGTTTTCCTGCATATTTTGAACTGGACTACTGCTTACAGTATTTTCTTTAACCTGTGGATCATATTTTTTCATATGAATCTGAACTTTAACCTCTGTTCCTGTCATCAGCCATATGCTGAGCTATCTTCTGTTGCCAGAAATGTTTTATAAATTGGTTTTTGAGTGGAAAATCCCGTGATTTGTGTACTGTGATATAAACCCATTTTCAGTTACTAATAAAATCTTGTGAAATCTTTTCTGGGGAGACTGAAATTATCCAGGCTTGGCTCAGGTCAAAGGTATCCACATAAAAGAAAAACAAACAAAAAACCAAACAAACAACCTTTTTTGTTTGTTTTGTTAAATGGCATAAACAGAAAATATAGGGTTTTTTTTATTTTATAAAATATGAATTTTGCCAGTTCTTGTAATTTTATCAAGAATCCCAAAGATTTGGTATTTTCTGTAAAGCCCAAGCTCTTGCACACCCATAATTATGCAAGAGTAAAATATTTCTGCATTACCAAGAAAGTATCCAGAACTCATATTCACAAGAAAGTAGGAAAAATTGTATTAACTATATCCTGAAGGCTCAGAAATCAGAAACATGAAGACAACAACAATCCAGTACCTGTTGTTTTGTAAAAAATACCACTATTTTTAAGCAAAGCATCTTGAGGTGCGGAGGTAGCAAGCATGAAACCTTGCTCCCTTCTTCTTCTAAGCATCAGAAATGTTTGAACTTTGTCATTGGAAACAGATTGTGCAAGTCTTCCCCAGCACGTAGCACCTAGTTTTGAAGCATGAAGAAACAGGTTTTCAATTGCCAGGGACATGGTTCTGAAATATCTCTTGGTAAGAACAGTAGGGAAAACATTTCGTCATGTTCCATAACTTGCAGGTCCGTCTGGCTGTGGCACGTGTGGCAGCGCTCCTCAGAAAACATATTTTCTACGTTTATTTACGCAAGGTATGGGGCATGTCTTGGCTGCCAGAGCAAGGCAGTGTCTACTGGGCACAGAGAAAGGCACAAACACTGTGAAACTTTACCCACATATTTCCCAGGCTTCAACAAACAGCAGCTTGGAAATATTTCAGTCCAGCCATTGCATTCAGGACAAATATTTGATGATCACCTAAAGATGCATGTGGGTGCAGTTCAGTGATGTCAAGGCTGAGTGGTGCTGCATCCACGAGGCATAACAAGAGCTCTCAAAAATCTTGATTACAGTGGAAATGAAGAGTAATTTCACACCCGTGCAAACTGGCTGGTGATCCATCAACAGCCTGCACACACTGCTTTGTATCTCACCCACACAATAGCCACCGGTTTGGCCTTTCTCCCGCTCTGAAGACAGAGACTCTTCCTCAAGGAGATGGGGAGCTGTCTGCTGTGGGTATCTTCTGTCAGCATGTGCCACACATAAAGCATTAGGTGGCACTTGGAGTCTGACCCTGTGCCCAGCACACTCATCATGCTTACCACTGGACCCAGGTGGGTGGCCTGGGACAAGCGTCTTCTAGCATGACAGGATGATGCTGGGAATGCTGGTGTTCAGGCAGAGAAACCTTAGCATGCCAGGAGGGCACTCCCATGGTCATGGTTGGATGTGGCCAGAGGTTCCTGAAGGCATCTGGTGTCCCATAAGGACCAGGGGTTTAAGAATATTCTACAAATGGGTTAAAAAAGCAGCATTAAAATTTTCTTTGGCCCATTACGTGTTGGCTAACATCCCATGGTCCAGGGATTTGAAGTCAGCCAGGCTCTAATGACTTGCTAGAGGTGGGCAACAACCCCCATGGCTGTGGGCAAGCTCTTCTGGGGTGGGAAGGAGGTCTCTGCAGTGGGAGGACTGTTTCTCCAGCTGCTCCACCTCACCCTTTTGCCTGGTTAGGGAGTGGGTCCCTGGCTGGTAGTCCCACCCCTCTGCTTTAGCTGGGGAGCGGCTCCTTAGTCTCATTCCTGGTTGACTTCATGGCAGCCCTTGCACAATCCCTGGAACTACTGCCAGGCACCTCTGTTACATGAACACCCCAGAGCTCTCATGTACTCAGCTTGAAGCAAACTTCAAAGACACGCTGCTGCTGCTCTTCAAAAGAAAGTTGTGGCTGCCCCCAGAGGGGAAGCATTCCCGGGCTTCCCTCTACCCCAGCTTTCCCTTTCCTCTCCCGCACCAACGTTCTTCTCTCCTCTGAAGTGATTGCTCTTCTCTCCTCTGAAGTGCAGCTGCCCTTTCAGCTTCCAAGCCTTTAACCTCAGCTCATCAGTGCAAGGTAGGGACTAATGTATTCTTTCTTCCCCAGTTGTTTCTGCGATGGCTGGGGCTTTAGCAGAGGGGCAGGCAGGGTGCATTGGCAACCTTTCTCTGCCCAGAAGCCCTTCAGGACACCCTGCTATTGCTGCTGGCCTCTGCCCCGCTCCTTCGCTGAGGCCAGAAGGACGTGGCATCTGGAGAATTGAGGCTGGCAGGTGTGTTTGCAATACAGGACAAACAACGAAGCTGTAAGGGGCTGGGGGGACTAAGCTGGTTTCTCAGCAAAGCCAATTCTCACTTTTTTAATTACAAAGATCCTAACAGTTTGATTTTTTTTTCCCCATGGGAATTCCAGTTCTGTGGAGGTTTATAAAGAGGAGAGGGCCACAGCCTTTAAAAAAATAGAATACATAAAAGCACCGTGTTCCTAACATCACAGTCAGAGAGTAAAGACTGGAAATATGAACCAAAGGCAAAGTTAAACGCAAAGCAGTGTTGAGGGGGTGTGTGCCAGTGAGGTACTGAGAGAGTGATGTGGCAGCCCTTTGTCCCTGGGATCTTCCCCAGCACCTCCTCTCAAAAAACAAAAGTCAGCACAAGGTCATAGAATCGTAGAATCATAGAATGGCAGGGGTTGGATGTGACCTCTGGAGATCATGGAGTCCAACCCCCCTGCCAGAGCAGGGTCACCCAGGGCAGCCCACACAGGAACAGAGCCA
>JANIJG010015119.1:10995-28079 GCA_024611175.1 Megaceryle torquata | reverse complement strand
TAAGCACAGAAGAGACAAAGGGACGGGGGGGGAGGCCGGGGGGGGGGGGGGGGGGGGGGGGGGGGGGGGGGGGGGGGGGGGGGGGAGTTGTCTTCCTTGTACTAGAGACTGACTGACAGGAAGATAAAATTACCAAAAATGCTTATCAGAGTTCCTCTATAAGCACTGGAAGTAATGGTGTCTGAGAGTTAAAAAATTTCTGATGTTTCACAAATAGTGAAGCACTGAGGGAATCATGAAGTTTATATTCTTGCAGGTCTTTTAAAGATGTAGCAGGTTAAATAAGTATCAGATGCGGAGAAAAGAAAGATTTCAATCATCCTGCTTTGGGAGAGGGAGATGGACTTGATCTATAAAAATCCAGATATATTTCTCTAATTCCCATAGATCTGTGTCTTCCAGGTGGATTCTTCATCGGTAAGATGCTAATTGAATTAAAGGTTTTGAAGGTTTTTTTCCTGTTGCTGGGATTCTCACAATCTCTTCCTTTCACACAGACAGATATTCTTGTATGTGTGGGAACCGAGATGACAGCTTAGCCTCAGTCAGGGCACATTCTTAATGAACCCTCTGGAAATTCAGTACCCTTCAGACCACTACTTCTTTTAAATAAGATTACCATCAGTCAGCAGAGCTTCACATTTTTAAGAGTCATTCCTTTAGGATAGATAACATTCTTTTAATCAAAAGACTTTAGATTTCAGTTGAGCTTGACGCTTTGGTTTCTAACATTTACGCTACAGGATGCAGTAAAGCTACTAGATTTGGATGCATATACTCAGGCATCACACAGGGATGAATAATGGTTTCTGTTCATGTGGCATTGCCAAAACTCCACTTTCCTATGCCGAGCTGCAGAAAAAAGATGATATATTGCAAGGAGTTCAGAGAATGCCATCTAAATTAATTACCAGTTTGGAGGGACTGATTCATCAAGCAAACTTGAAATATGTACAGCTTTGCCTAAACCAGACCTACTACAGGAGGACAAATGAATAATCAAAAATATATAAATATTTTCACATCGATAAAGTGATCTCAATTAAAAACTCAATATTTGCATATCATAACCACACTGTGGCATCAGAATTCATGACATTTGCTTAAAATGAGACCTAACTGTAGCCTGAAGGGTAGAACTATATAGGAAAGGACTGAAAAAACAACAGCTTGGCATCAAGAAAATGGTAGTGTACTTCTGATTGGTAGTAACTTGCAGCTGTTCCAAACTAATGGTTACACAGCAGTGCCCCACGCTTGCAGAACATTGCAAAAAGCAGCAGCTCCAACTGAAATTCAGAGATATTAAGAAGGAAACTTTACCCTCCTCCTCAGAAAGCAGCAGGGTGTACATTTTAAAAGGCCATCCCATTTCCAGCATTTCAAAAACCACTTTGTATAACAAGGCAGAAAATTCACTGGCAATTCAATGCGGACAAGGGCAAAACTAAGAAAAGTTTTTCAAGCTGGATGCTAAAAGAACCCCAAAAGGCCAAGACCTTAAAGAGCTAGTTAAAAACTGAAAGACCTTTTCTCCAGCTACAAAACACTGGTCCAAACTCAGACACGTGAAAGATGGTGAGAACACCTTTGCTATTGTAGTCAGTGATTTGCTTTTATTTTGAAATCAAATTTCACATATTCATGCTACTTATTAGCCTTAAAAATATATGATATATCTTGTATATTCAAGAAAAATGTTATCTTATATCTGATAACAATCAACAATAATAATGGTGAGAACTAGAGACACAAATATTTTTTTCCTAATTTTTTGTGCTACTTTTGCTACCATGAGAAACCATATATCAACATTCCAGACAATTGAATGTTAATCTAATGTACTGCTTCACTGCAAAAGATTTTTTTTCCACCCTTGTTCAGGCACAGAATGTTTTTCACTCATGTTCATTTAAGTGATCCAGAAAAAAACTTTTCCCACTTTCAAAATGGCCTAGGCAACTAGAGATTCTGTTTCATCAAACCCATTTAATTTAGAGCAGTAGATTTTATATAGTTTGTTTTAACTCAGCATTGCATATCATTTCCATATATTTTCATTTTACGGAAGAATAATTTGATCATTCTTTCATGTTCTAATTAATATAACTTGCTGAAGTTTTATGATTTGTGGCTTTTTGCATAAAATTGTTTCCTTTGAAAAAAGATCTACCCTTAGTGTTATAAAGACACAGAAAAGGACTACTACTGAAGTTTTAAATAAAAACTTGCATTGTATATTAAATGTTAGATTTGCCAAATTTGGCTAAGTTTGGATAAGAGCCTAAACACTGTAAACCCAGCTGTCCAAAAGCAGCCTGTGTGAGTGTCCAGATGGAAAGATCCTTGTTTTGATACATCCCCCAGCTGCTGTCTATGGGTCTCACAAACTAGGTGTCTTGATCAGTGCAGAATTTAGCACCATATATTCTCTTGGCCATACTGGAGCAGTTCTCGACTCTCATCTTGACACCTACTCATTAGAGGGGTTAGTGCTGGCTCACCCACTTGCTGCTGCTTTCCTAACACTACTAAGTCTTCAGAAATTTAAACAAATCCCTTCTCAGGTCTCAATTTTTAAAGCATCACATGAGAATGAGATAGGAGAAGATGACATAAAAGAGAAACTTAACAAAAGCACAATTTTCCACATGTTTGAGTACATCATCTCTTTTTAGATAGTGGAAAAAAAAAAAAAAAAAAAAAGTTTAAGGAAAATGTAAAAAGAATTTCTAAATGCAGTTCCTTGATTAGTTTCCCCAGTGCTGGAGTCTAATTCCCTTCCTTTTGCCCAAATGTTAAAATGACTGGTAACAGACACCTTTTGACTATTATTCAATCCCTTCCTAAAATAATAAAGCTTTGTCTTCCTCTCAATGTTGATAATTCTAGTAAGCAGTCTATGCTATGAATTTCCCTTCTCCATCAATTATTCACTGGAATGAAACAATCTACTGGAGAGAAGGAAAAGAATCCACCTCAGAGTATTCTTCCACCATCTGCTCTTTCATAGAGATAGCTGTCAAATCACCTTCACTGAAGTACTGAACTGAACAACAACAGTGTCATTCATTTTATTTAATCTTCACCTGAGATTAGAATAGGGAAATCGCAGAGGGTTCATCCATAGATAACTCATCTCATGAGACTCCTTAAGTGCAGACATCTTCCTTTTCCTTTACCAGTGCTGAAGAAGAGCACATTTGCTGTGATCATTGTCCTTGTGACAGGTACATGACTGAAGTTGATAATACCAGAAAAATAATATGAATAGAGCATTGGCAGTAATTCTTTTAAACACTCAAAATTTGGAGAACTGGGCAAGGCCAGGCAAAGTGAAATTTTCTTTAAGATGAACTTTTTTATTATGTTGTTCTTCTGATGTTTTTCAAAATGGACAGTTAATAAAGTGTACCTCACCAAGGCAGGAAAAAGAAAGGCAACAGAAAATCTGAGGAAGGTCAACTGCTGACACTATAAAACTAATTAGAATGTCTAAGACAGTAGAATATGAAAAACTCTGAGGTGATGATGTCATGGTGTAAGCTGGAGGAACAGCATTAAATAAAAAGTAGAACAGACAAGTACAAGGCAAGGAACACTTGCAGAACCATTTCAAGACATTAAATTAGATGAAGCAATTGCCTATGGCACCTAGAACAAAATGATACTTTCATAAAAATCAGTGAGGGTTACCCACTGAGTAGGAACAGGATTCCACTAAATGGTCAAATACATATCAGAATTATAATTCTGTAAAACTGAAGTAACCCTAATAACCCAAATAACCCCAATTACTGTGATTGCATGCAAATAATTGAGTAATAACTGACCCAAGTATTCAAGGGCACTTCTCCCCTCTTGGACCGCTTTGCTTGGCTTGGCTCACGTCCTCTTTTGGTTCCTTCCTTGGAGCATCCAAGGAGGATTCTGTCTGTTCTACCTTCGATCCCAATCAGTGTGTTCCTGAATCCGCTAGCAGAATCCAGCTCCTGAACACAGCTCCCGTCTGCTGCGGGGCCCAGTCTGGGACCCCCCGGTGCCTGCTCTACAGCATCAGTGGTGACTGTGATATAATTACCATCAGGGGAGTTGGGTTTGATACTGGTTTTGTATATATTTGTACATATTCTATTTTTTTTTATTATTATCATCATTAAAGCTTTTCTGGTTTCCTTTTCTAATCACTAAGTCTCTCTCCCTTATTCCTTTTCTCTTCCCCTTTGAGGAGAGAGGGGGGTTAACAGAGAGCATCTTTTATAGGTCTAAGGGGCCACCCTGACCCTAAACCATGACAATAGCTAACTGAAGATCTCTCCCAAGACATGATAAGAGTGAAATTATAAAATAAAATAATTCAGGTGCTGTTGAGAAGAGGGTAGGAAATTATACAAATACACTAGTTTAATTCATTACATGAGCCAAATCCACTCATTACTACAACTGAAAAGACAATTACATAAGATGTGAATTTATTTTTGTTTTTAGCTGTTGTTACCTGAACTTCAATGGCATGGTTATTGCTACCCTTTTTAAGGAGGCCTGTTGGCAAATACATTAGCTTGCTCAGTATAATCAAGAAGGAGAAGACAGAAGAGGAAAAATTCAAGGAAACCTTCCCACTCCAAAAGTGAATTTCTTAGCTCCCCCCTATGACTAGTCTAATCTATTGTTCTACCCTGTTCAGTGTTCCTCCTCTGATTAACATTCTTCTTTTCTGTTACAGGTTGGAGAACCTATAAGTGCATTCTGGACCTAATACGTCACATTCCAGTAATTCAGTAGTGAAGCCATTTACAGTTTCACAGCCTGCACTGGTATTAAAATTCCATTCTTATGTCTGTGACAGCGACTCTAACAAGAATAGGATTAGTAAACCGGGAAACTGCCGTAATGGCGACTGTAATAGGGCAGAGGGGAAATAATTTTTTCCTATTCTTATAATATAAAGATTACACTTGTGCTCCTCGAGCAATATGTAAAGAAATCAGTGATGTTGGTAAGAAGCGGAAATGCCTGAGAAGAGTAATTTATAAAGATATCCGACCCCTCTTGAACATATATACATATGTAATCAAACTGACTTTTAATTAGCATACTATATCAGAATTCATATACAAAGGGTTAATATATTTTTTTTCCAATAGCAATTTAAAGAAAACCATCATCTGCGAAACTGTTGCAATGGAGCAGAAACAGGTTGGGTATTTTTTCCCCAGTGCAATTTTCCGCCTTAATGGAGAAGCACACATTAAAAACAGGTTCACAGCGTTCTGAGATTCTTTGCAATATTGTAAGATTTATTAAAGATGATGTGATACTTCTTATGCCTTTTGTTCCAACTTAAACAGAAATTATTTTCAGCCAAAAAAAAAGTAATTGGTTATTATCTCTATCCCGTGGCATTTCACTTGGACTAATATACTGAGACAGCACACTAACAAAAAATCAACTTCTAAGTAAATCAAAGAAGGATATATGATAGACAGCTTTGTTACAAATTGGAGCAGCTCATGTAGCAATGAATTTCACCTCTGTTAATGAACAATGAAGGAACATTTTTCATTGAACACGTCTGATTTCCTTAGTGGTTCTTGCTCACTTTTTCAGTTTATGGAACTTCATACACTGCAAATCCTCACTTAAAACACAGTAGTGAATCAAATCAAGCATGACTGGGTAAATGTCTTCTACATTTAAGAAACAGATCATGAACATTTGAATTACCAGCAAAGCAGTTTAATTCATTTATAGTGGTTAGAAACACTCATTCTCCATTGGGTAATTAGCAGTATGAGTAGCACAGAGGTGTCAGCTGTTCATAAACTCTAAAAATGCGAGTATTCCTGCAAGTGTCTAACATAGGCTGTGATCCTGATGAAATACGAGATGTACATAAAATTTAACAAGACAGCAAATAAAGTCAACAGCTTTTAATTAAGTACTATAGTCAGGTTTTTTAGACTCCTCTTGATGAATTTCTTAAAAAGCTTTAAAACAGTAAGCATCATCAGAGAACCAAATTCTATCGTATAGAGAAGATCATGATGTATCATTCATGCTTTGAAACCCTACATTCTGAAGCAGGATGCCTACAGCATTGATTATGCACATGTAACTAATTTATGCCCGAATTTAGCTGGAATCCCTGAATTAAAAGCTGTTCTCTCTGTAAATCAAAGGACCTTGATCACACACTTTCATAACACACTTCCACGACACCACAGAAGCAGTTAGCCTATGATCTAAAAAGGTTTTTCAGCTACCATTTCCACACCTACATGCATATAGTCTTGCTGACAACTACTCAGATGATGGATATTAGTATAGTCTAGACACAACATGATCCTACACAACATACAAGGGACTCCTCCACTTCTGCAGAAGGCACTGTATTTCCTGCCAGTTTTAATGTCTTCTAGAAGAAGCTGAGATTTCCTACAATTTACAGTTTTCCTAGTGGTTGCTTTCAGCTCCCATTCCATGATGTTTATGCTACTCATGCCTTCTGAAAGGAACTTCAGTATCTGACACATACTTTATTAATGGACAAATGCTGAAAAGACATATGTTCTAATGCCAAAACTTGAAATGCTCTAACTACCTTCTTGGATCATGTCAATTGGTTTGAAATATCCTTTGGGAGCCCAGAAAGAGGAAAAAAAGAAAATAATCCTGATTACTTCCAGTAAATAGTTCCTTGTTTCAGATCCTCTCTTCTAACAACAGAACCATTTTACACTACATAATGAGATAACCTTACATTCCGTACTGTTATAGACTAACATGTTAAATCAGTTGTCTCCTAGTTCATGTATTACTGCAATTTACATTATTTGATACGATCAACTAAACCTCAGCATATCCTTTTTAATAGTAATCTCAATCTTTAAGAGTGGAACCATTCTTTTTAATTATTTTTACTTTGTGTTTCCATAACTCAGATACATGTTGTCAAGGTCAGGACACAAAGAAAGTACTGCCTAATTGAGTCTGCATGGAGACCCTATATATAGTTACTAAAATAAATTAAAATTGGGAATAGTTATATATAGCTTCCAGGTGATTGTATAGGATTAGTTAGCAACACTGCAGACCAAGTTCCTAAAAAAATAAGATTAAGATATAGTTATAAAAAAAAAAGAATGTCTGTTTTTTGCATTAATGCCATCTTACCGAATTAAGTAAATTGGCTCCACAGTATCACAAATTAAAAGGAGATTATATACACTTTTTTGGTTACAGTAGAAATCATCCATCAGACATCATCTAAAGCTACAAAAACTACTGTATGAACTTCATGCACCTTTGCTTTTTTCAGCTTCACAATGCATAATCCTTCTCACCACAACACAGAAGGAAAACAATAAATATGGTGGCTTTCAGACAAACTCTAAATAATCCTCAGATTTTTTTTGGCTTTTGTCAGGTCTCCACAATGGCCTACAGTGATTAAGCATGAACAGGGCACCTCTAACAAGTGTGAGAGAAAACAGAATGGACTTGACCAACAATGTGACCTTATTTTGGCAATTATGACAAGAAAAAAACAGGAAAACTTTGAAACTGTTCTAAATTACTTTTGAGATGGATGACCATATTTTAACCCTCCTTGTCTTGTTGTTTTTTTCCTTCCTTAGATATATTCCCTAGAGCTTTTTCCAAAGTCTAGACAGAGTATGTAATATTTCATTCTAATATCTACCATAAAAACGAAAGTATTTTTTATTCCATTATATATTCTGATCTGTTATGTGTACAACATGGAAGTCTTTTAGGATATATTTTCCCTCTCCTGAAGTTACATATTACCTCTCTTAACCTTAGTAAAGTTATATGCATGTATCTGAGAGCAAATCAGAATATATGACTTTGGAAGCTCTGTAATTAGAAAATTACAGTATTTTCAAAACCCAGAGGCACCATAATTAATTCCTGCTCTGTATATCTTTTAACCAAAAAAATTAATAAAACTTTCAAAGTGAAAAAAAAGTCCTGTTTTTTACCACTTCAAAGCTTTGTGAGAGTTTCTTAACTTTTTAAATAATTAGTTATCTCAACCAAGAATGACAAATTTTTCTAGGGCAAATGTATTTTGTGCAGAAGTATGATAAAAGTTATGTTGTACCTTACACACTTCAGTGCACCCGGGGGGTGGGGGTAATACATTTGAAAGAAAGTATCTTTATCGTGGAAGATCAGTCATACTTCATAGTGCTTTCTTATTCTGAAATAATATTTTCATGATGCAATGCTAGTGAAGTTAGTAAGTGGCTTATTATAGATGGATTTTGGGTTATTTTTGCTACATTTTTCATTACACTGTCACATTTACACATTTATAAGGAAACATTGGCCTTGCAGAAGTCACCGGAAATCTGAATTGTACTACAATGAGAAAAGCAAATAGAAACCTAAATGAAAGTCAGAAAACAGGCTTCTCACCCTTCACTATATGGAGTTATTCTATTATAATGGCTTTCGTTAACAAGACAACTTCTCACTGCATGGAATGAGTAACAGACTGATGAAGACAGATCATCAGAAACCTTCTGTATCTTTGCAAATGCTATTCTGCACAAGTATGTCAATTTTGTGCTCTGAGATTATTCAAATCTAAAAAAAAAAAAAAAAAAAAAAAAAAAAAAAAAAAAAAAAAAAAATGACAAAAACTTATTGGTTTGGCAAATGAGCTAAAAAGTTGAAACTCTAAGGAGGGGATCTCTATATCCATAGTGTTGTAGGTAGCGTTTTGTAGCTATAAAGAACTGTAGTATCTTGCCACATCTACCAACGGAGTAATGGAAAGCACAGAATAAGATAATTCATATATTATCACTAGAGCTTGTCTCGAGTACAAGATTCACTGAGCTGGAATGCATTATTTATGCTATTTTTGTAGATTATGGGTCAGTGCTTTATGATTATATTACAAACAGTTTAGAGAGGCATGATATACTCTCAAAAGAAATAAAACTGTCAGACCAGCTGCTTTGAAGGTTTTTTGACCAGTATCAGTCATCAAGATTGCATATACCACTCCTCTAAATATAATTTAGATTGCTGTGCAATCAAGTAAACAAGGGTTTGCTTCTTCTCGAGAGAGTTAGAAAATTGAAACATCAGAAATTCAAATCAGAAGTCGTTTAGGCTTATGTTGCCATTTTAATAATCCCCTCGCTGTATCTTAGTATGTCAACTACATGAGGCAATTTTTCACCTACTACACCACCTACACTATTTAAAGATAAGCCTCCCTCTTACATGCTTTATACTCCTCTACCTTGTACATCCACATCACAAGTATATGCTAATGCATTCAACAGATTCTCCAGCCTATCATTCCACTCTGCAAGATTATTAGAGAGCTGTTCTCCTTATTTGCCTGCACTGTATCTGTATCTCTTCTAACACGTATTCAGGGCTCCATGTGTCAGCTTTGGGGAATGTAATTGGTACTTAGTGAACTACACAAATCTACTAATAGGCAGGAATAATAATGCAAGTAGAATGCCCTTGTTTACCAAGACGTAAGTTTCAATTTTTAATTGAATAAGGAATAAGTCTCAAGTTTTAAGTTTCCAATTAAAAAATAGAACATACAGTAATCAACTGCATTCAAAATAGTAAAAAAATCCTTTTCCTAGCTTTCTTCTATGATGGGTGTGATTTACTTTTTCATTGAAATGGGAAGATACAGCTTTCTCTCTAAGCTTCTAGGAGTTTAGAGCTATTAGAAATATGATGGCACTTTTATCCCAACATTGATTTTCTAGAACCTTCTGGTTTGTTATTTTTGCATAATTTTGACCTTACATTTTCAGCTTGGTACATTTCATTGTGGTGTTGATTAGGCCAGGATCCTTCTTGTAGGAAGCAACAATGAGTTAACTCACAATAAAAAGGATTTAGCCTTTTCATCATCTTTGATAGGTGATTTCTATGTAGGACCAACAGTAAGGAGAAAGTTCTTTCTCCTTGCAAGGTCTTCTGTTATCAGTTATAACTTACATGAACTCTCCAAAAAAGGTGGTTATTTTCTTCACACGTCCAGGAACACTGTTCTCAAGTCATCTCATACAAACACCAGTGTCAAACTACAAGCACAGCACACCATACTCTTTGGTTATACAAAGGTTTTACAGGCTGCACAGCTATGCTGGAAGCTGTATTACAAGAACCTAAAAGTTCAGAGATGAACACAGTTCTGTCTTTCCCACAGGACACACAGACTGCTAGCTGTGCAAAGGGAGCTTGCAACTGTCTAACTAAATCGAACTAAATCTGCTTTTCTCCAAGAAGTTGCAGGCTTCTCCAGACACATTTCACATAGGTTAAGACTTCAACAAGACTTCACAAACAAGTGTTGAGATACAGAATTTAAAAAACAAAACAACCACAAACAAAAGCCACACACACAAAAAAACCACCACAAAAAATAGCACAAAAAAGCTAACAACAAACTAAAAAGCAAGGGCAAAATTTTACAGACTCTGTTCATTAGAGCTCCAAATATACAAATATATCCTGAACATAAAAAAAACCTGTGCCTGCAACAATGAGGTGCTTATTACTACAAAAATGTTTTATAGAGACAAATTTACCTTTTCTGATGGAGACATTTTGGCAGAAGATTCCCAGTCAACCACAATCTCTTCCAGCCCCTGCTCACCTGTGTGAATAAGAATTGAGGTAAAATTAGTACACAGTAGAAGAAAAACTTGTTAATGAGCTTAATTTCCAAATATGAGTAGCATGACTTCTTTGACTAACTTAGACTCAGATATAAGAGTATTTTTCAAGGCAAGGCACAAAAAAGAACAATTACATGTAGTTACTCAAATTGTATCTAATATTAAGTGCCACTGGAAGCACAAATATGACAATCTTATTTCAGAAAAGGCTGCAGGGCAAAACAGTCTGATATTCAGAAAAACATGTAGGGAAAGAAGACTTTATATGTTTGCTGATTTAAGTCCTGAGTAACAATGACACTAAAACATTTCTTATCTAGAAGAGATAAACCAGGATGGTCATAAGCACAGCCTGCTGACACCAACTCTTCCTGAAAAAAAACCATCGGGATACTTCCTGCTACTATGGACATTATTTTGATTTCCTTTTTACACTCTGGGTTTGGCTGGTGAGAGATAAACATCGTGGGAGTTTACAGGCTTTAGGAAGAGCCAGACAATATCCTCAGGTGCTTCTAAAGAATACATAGCAGTTCAATCAACAATATTTTTCTCCCAGCATACTAAGTAAACATAAAAATTTATCCAAATAGAGAGATACAAGCTACTCTTCTGAGAATGAAGCTTCTATTTGACAAGGAACTGAGAAACTTTTCAAGTACTTCCACTTTTTTAGCTTCTCTCTAAAGGATATTGGTTTAACAGAGAATGTACCCACAAGGTATTTTTAATGAGCTACTCAAAAGATTTTTTGTGCAAGAAAAGTTTAATACAAAGGCAATTTGTCTTAGTAATTTACATCTGTTTTCTATATACTCAGGCTGACTTCACTTAAATATTTATTCAGCCTTTATGCTTCCTTTTGGCTAGAAATAAACTGGGTTAAACTTATATAAAATGCAACTTTATTCAAAATCTGTATGAAAACTGTATGCAAATTTCTTGTTCCCATATCTGTTCACAAACAGTTCCCTGACTTAGAGTTAAACACTGTGAGGGAGCACGTAAAAAAATAAATAAATTAAGAAAAATAAGGAATTGAGACAGAAGGAGAATAACTGCAATAGGAAAATCAACCCAGAAGAGACATTCCTGGCTCCCAGGACACTATTCAGCTGATTCTCAAAGAAAACACTTAAATTTTTAATATTAATGCAGATGCACAAATTGGGCCATCTGGAATAAAAGCAGTAAGTTTATCAGCCCTTGGCTGCAACAGCTTTTTATTATGCACCATATGGAAACAATTATTCAAGCCTCATACAATGGAGCATCTGACACTTCAGTCATTTTGCATTCTATTAAATACAGGTGTTTTAACATTCAAAATGTACTGTATGTCTGGTAATGCATATGTATATTCACACATCAGTGAGAGGTCAAATGGGAACGTGGTTTGTGTAACACCTAAAAAAGCTGCTGAAATGCAAAGCATTCAAAAATACTACGCAGCATGGTCTTGTAAACATTCTATTTTTTTCCTTATACAAATGTAATAAACCTTTGGTAAGAAGCAGAAGAGTTTGTATTTGTTCGGAGCTATCTCTATAAGCACACAACTATGAAATGTAAAAGTACTGCAATTACTTGTACTTCAATTAAAAAAAAAAAGTTGCACTTCATTAACATATAAGGTGTTAGTTTTGCTTTAAGCTTTACTCTGCATTGTAGAATTTAGAAGACAAGAAGTAATTTTTCTTTAAAATTCAGCAATTCATAAACCTGAATGGCCTAATGCTTGTCATGTTAATTGGAAAAAGTCACTGGTTTTCAATACAACTTGCAATAATAGTCAATCAGCCAGATTAGTTTTACATTCAATATTATCTTAGGAAACTAATAAAGTTCAATTAACATTCTTAAACTGTTCCAGATAAAAATGGTTACATTACTGAGGTATAATCAAGATACATGGTTTAATAAAGAGCCAATGGTAAGTGTAGTCTTGTTTTATTTTTTTTTAAACAAAGGACATTGTTTTCATAATTTATCCTCTGAAGTTTTTTCAAATGTACAAAATTTGGGTGGCATACAAAATATAAATAAAATTAACCTTTATATACTAGATTCTTTTGGGAAACAGAACCAATCAGAAAGGGGCCATCAAATCTGATATCTTTGGTCTCATGAAGTCCTCAGTGTTTTATCTGAGTGCCACGCAGCTGAAAATATTGCTCAGACATTCTACAGTCTCACATAGGCCTTGTTATAAACACTACTATAGTGCACCTGATACTGAGCAAAATACTTGAAACTTCTGAAAACTGCAAAAAAAAGGTGATTATATGCAAGGAGACCATGTATTCTAGAGAAAGAGTACTAGGGAGTATGAGAATATAATCTGAGGTAAATAGAGGACTAGCAACCTGTGCATACATAAGCATGTTGGAAGTCATTCATTTACCAAGAAGCTGATTATCATGAAGACTGAAATGAAATAAACCTTGTGCTGATCATTGAAATACTCTCATTATATGATAAAAATACCCCTGAAAAGCAGATCTGTAATGAAACACTTGGAAAAAAGATGTAGAGACAGAAAAAGATTACAGTCTGCACAAGAAGACATATTTGACCATTTACTTGGTATTAGGTAACTAATGTCAAAGGCTCAAAGATACCAAAATGTTTTCATGTGATTATAAAAAAACAGCCTTAACTGCCACTGAAAAAGGCCAATTTGAAGCTGTCCATCAACAACACTCGACTGTTAAGGGGTCTGCAGACATGTAAAAGCTCTACCTGTGTACCTACATGTTAATGAGCCTCCAAATATAACTTCTGCAGTCTGCCCAGATGATGACATATGATATTTAGACCACCAGAACTAATCTTGAAAAAATTAATACCTATGTATAATTCAGATATATTTATTTCAAACAAAATAATAATTCTGTTAAACTTAAAAAATAAATAATTAAATACCCCCCCTAGAAATTAGTAATAAAGACATCAATTTAATCTCTGGAGGGGAAATAATATATTCACAGCATTTGAAAATGTAATGGCCCACATACTCAAGTACCCCAAACAAACCTCATCAAGCTGCTCTACTGACTTTCTCTCATCTTCAGATAGGACTTGCTTCAGGGACTTTCTCATTAAAAATTATTGGGTCCTATTACACTGTTTTCATCTTTATGGTTATGAACCAGCAGTTCCAGCTACATGGGATGGATCAATATTCCAGTTTCAATTAAATCCTGAAGTACATTAATCTTCACAACTAGACTTAGATGCTGGTCACATGTACCTGCCTTCCTGGTCCATATCTGATTATAACATTGTTAGAATTTCATCCTTGCAATTGTCTTTCATGCCAATGAAACCAAGAAGAGATCACATTTCTTAACTCGGACTAGTGACCTACCACCCACGTCTTTGCTTCTGCTAACCCCGGGTTGGTTTAGCAAACAATTCTTTTCTATCTGTGCATATTCTGACTTCAGCAACTACTTTACTTCTTTTCACAGTTGTATGTCTTATTTTGTCCTTCTCTAATCCTTTCAACTTCTGATATAGAAACAGCATTTTCATTGCTTCTTCCAGAAGAGGCCCCACCTGCTTTTGCTGCTTCTCCTATGTACCCATTAAGGTCTTGCCTGAATTTAATACACCTCACTCACCAGCTCTGGGACACAATGGCTTTATCACCAGTGCAACTCTCTGACTCCAATATATCCATAAAGAGAATTAATAATTTCCAAAAATAGTTTCCCCTTGTAATGAAGACAAAGTCCTGGCCCAGGACAAGGTTTAAGGTGCCTCTCACAGAGCCCTTACATTGTGAATCCAATGCAGACAGAGCACCACAGTTCAACCCTTATTTTAACTCATATTTTGTAAATTGGAGATGTTTTCTAGGTCATATTACTCTCCAGTGTTTTGTAACAGCAGACGAAGGAGCCTTTTACGTAGTTGTATTTAATACCAGCATTAGTTTTGAAATAGAATGCTTTTGTTACTAGTAGACTACAATTAATGATCAATACAACCTTTGAAACTGAAAAATTCTAAAATTAGTATCCAATTACAGCCTACCCTGGATTTGGGACTTCATATTAACACGTATCACCATGATTGGCTGAGAGTTTCCTATGGGATGGAGGTCTAACTCTTGAGAAAGACTGTTTCTTTTACTTCATTTCTCAATGCAGTATGAATAAGCTATCTCATCCACTTTTAATAGTACATAGCATAGTATATTCTTTTCCCACCATTACTTAAAACTTCTGCTGTTGTGCACTGTCTTTTGATTATACAGGTGCAACAGCTTTAAAAGGAGGAACTTGTACCTGTAAAAGCAGGGTGATATTTCTACAGAGATGCTGCTTAGCCCTACTTTCAGTTCCATTTTTCAGTACTCATCAGAGCAAGCACACAAGATGACAAAGGACCTGAAGCTTGACCCTGTTTTCACAGGTATATTGATCATGACAAAATGAGATTCATCTGAGCATATTTTAAAATTGTAGGTCCTATATGTCCATCAAAACAAACCCGGAAGGCTGCTCAGAGAACTACATAACATTTTTAAATTACATCACATTGTGCTTTGTCCATAAAAATCTTTTCAGGGATTCATTGCTAAGTTATGTAATCCTCTTAGCTATACAGCCTAATTAATTTTTCTTTGTAAATGGATGCTATTTCTGCCAAATTCTCTTGGAAAAAAAAAAAAAAAAAAGGAATTTTCAAAGATGTTGGCAAAGAAAAACAAGAATTTTTGCCCAGATTCTTCTGCTGCTATATAGCTTGCCATTAGGAAGGCTCTGAAAGAGACAACAAAAAGGACTGGGAGGAAAAAAGCAAAATAAGTATTGAAACAATTACAGCCTAGAAGAAATATGCTTATTCTTTTTTATCAGGAAAGCTATTTGAATTGTAATGAGCTTTCTGTATAGTTATTTTTTCTAAAGGTAGCATGCCTGTTTCTTTTCAATGCTCTAAGAGGCTGACACTGAAACTGAGGATTATCTTAAATTTTTACTAAGCTGCTAAGCACTGGAGACATTTCATATCTTTCAGAAGTTGTTTGGTGTCTTTCTGGGTTAAGCTCTATGCAGGAATTAACCATTATATAGGTGTCAAATCACAGCACGATATAGAATGCCTGCATCTGGCCTGCCCAACCAGTTGTGGCTTTCAAAGGTCACACTAGATTCTGCATGAGTTAGAACCTTCTCTTAGCAGTTCACAGCAATAATTAAGGTAAGATATCAAAATAATAGCAAGAAGAAACCCTTCTTACATTCACACACATCATGAAAACAAATTAGAAAATACCAGTTTTATAAAGTTTACCATCATCAGAGTACAGGCTGATGACACAAAATATTGTTCTGTGCATATGTCTATATTATACCTTTTGTACCTGGCAATACAATGATTAGGGTCATAAAAGCAGCTGTCATAATTCAAAGTACTCTGCAAGGGCCCATACACAATCTGTCACTCCTTCCTCTATTTGTAAAGTTCATGCTGGCCAGAGCCATGGTGATATAATTTGCTTATTTGTAGAGGATATTATGATTTTTAACTTATGTACTAACTTGCAAAGAACAATACAAGTTTTCTCCTCAAGGACATCTTCCAAAATAATGTAACACTTCTCGATAAAACAGGGCAAGGTGACTAGTGGGAATATGTCAGTGACTCAGGCCTCCACTTCTGCATCTGGTAAGCTACCACGGAATAGTTAGGGTTGGAACTAATCTTTAAAGGTCATCTAGTTCATCATCATCAAAAATCATCATTACTTCCATTCCCTGAAGTGAACAGGGGCATCCTCAGCTAAGCAGGTTGCTCAGAGCCCCGTCCAACCTGAGTGTGAATGTTTATGCTGCCTTTACATAAATACAAAGCAGGAACAAAAAGTCAGAGCCAACTTCAGCATGGTTGTAGCATCTAGATTCCTGCCACAACAGCAATACTGGTATGTCATCAATGAAGTACAGCACATGATGTCATCATTGTTGGCATCCTACCTTAGCTTCAGTGAAGAAACACTATTCATTTTCTCTATTTTTTTTTTTTGTTCCATTCTTTATATCCTTTGCTCTGTACTTACCAATAACCCAGAAAATGATATAACAATGTACATAATGTACATTACAGTGGTAGGAAAATAACAACTTTTTCCATAAAATACTGGCAACATACTTGCCACCTTTCACTGATGCTGGGGGTTTAGTTTTGTTTGGGTTTTTGCTGGTTTGGTTTGTTATGGTGGTTTGGTTTTTTGTTGGTTTGGGGTTTTTTTGTTTGGGTTTTTTTTTTTGCTGCGGGTTTAGGTTTTTTTGGTTGTTGATTTTTTTTTTGTTTGTTTGGGGGCGGGGGGGTTGTGTGTTTTGTTTTGGGTTTGTTTGTTGTACTTGTTGTGGCTTTTTT
>JANIJG010015119.1:0-10895 GCA_024611175.1 Megaceryle torquata | reverse complement strand
TTTTTTTCTTAGAGTTGAGGTGAGGACTATAACTTTGGCCAGAACTAAAACATTAGTTTTAATTGTTTAGAAACTTCCTTTTTTTTTTTTTTTTAAATCAAGCAGCAATCTTCCTTCCCTCTAATAATTAAATTAAAAAGCTCAGCACTTAAAAATAACATAAATCAAAGAAGAGATTACTGTAACAAAACATAGAATGAAGGAATTTTTGTCACTACTTCAATTTTCGGTGGTGGGTGCGAAAACTCACCTCAGAAGAGTCTGTGTTCAGTAAAGGGCAGAATAAGCTAATGCTTCTCCCTCCACCCCAAATGCCATTGAAATGAGCACGTAGTATCTATCCTATTCAAATGTGCTTTAGATGACCAAGGCCTCAGCTTTTCTCATAACTGATGCAAACAGACCAGAGAAAGGATTGATTTTGCACATAGCCTCTCCTACCCTAAAACATAATTAAAGAAGCTCGCAGTGAAATTAGAAGGCCCAATCTGCTTCTCCAGTGCCGTCTTCTTGTGATTAACCATTACCGTTCTTTAGCACAAAGTGGTAGTGGTATCCAAGCATCTCATCCAGCAGCTCTACCATTACAGGCATTTGAAATGTAGGTCAACTTCTCTGATATATAACTTATGCAACAGTTCTTTTTATTTTGTCATTGTCTGCTTTTATTATTGCAGCAGATTAAATATTTAGCACACAATTTATTCAAACTGGTACTGAAAAATTAATTACACAAAGCTAAAATGTTTTCTTTCAGGCTATCTTAATGTACAGTAGAAAGAAATTGAGAGAGAGCGCAAATAAATCACAGTTTCATCCACAAAGAGCAAATAAAACCCAGGACTACTTAATATAAACATGGCAAGTGTCCTGACTTTTCATAGTCTACATAACTACAGGCTTACTCAAGTCTTCATTCCACCAGAGTTGGTTGGTTGTTTCTAAAGCAAATTTTTATTCACATTTTTTCATTGTTTATCTTGAAAGGTACCTATCAACATACAGTGATATATGCAACAACAGCACTGAAGTAGTTCTGAATTCTCTGCTGTATTATTTGCTGTCTTTAACAATACTAGATTCAAGGTGAGGAAGAAAAAAAAAACAAACACAAAAAAACCAATCAAACCAAAATATATAAATTTCAACAGCATTATACTTCGTAGTAAACTTCTTTACTTTCACTCATATTTCAAGTAAATGAGAGATCTGGAAGACCTGGAAATATAAATCTTAAGTCTACTTAGCACCCTGGTTCCAAAGTTTTTTCACTCCGTAATTAGTATTTCATTAACAAATTCTCTGTGTTAAGTTCTCAGTTCCTTCCTCTGCCCTTTCAGCTATGCTTGGAGAACACCAGGAAAGCAATATCTGTAGTCATACCTGACACTGCTGCATTTAAAAAAAAAAAATAAAATCATTATTTAGCAGTACTGATATTGGTCATGATTGTATTTGGTCGCATAATCCTGAACAACTGAAAATATCCAAGTATTTGGAAGAGTTTCTTGTTATTTCAGATTTCAAAATGGAATAATTGTTTAGTGGATTATTTTCAATTTATCAATGAAACCGATTTAGAAGTATTGAAGATATAAAATTTGCATTGCTAAATGTATAGTAAGTCTCCTGAATTATGCAAAATGTGAACTGAATCATGTAAAACTTGAAAATATCTGGTTATTTTCAGCTGATGATGGTAAAATGCAGAGGGAGAAACACTACTCTGCTAATGAATTAAGTGAAATCAGAATGGATTCCCTTTAATTTTATCACTGAGCTCACCCTATGTTACAAGATAACAAAATACACTCTGAATATGTCACTATTTGATCTTGAATGTTGTGTAACTGACAATGTCAATTATTCTCCCTGATCTGACAAAAGTATTCAGAAATTGCAAGATGTTTTTCTATTTGTCAGTCTCAAATGCATGGAAATGTTGAAGATGTCCCCATAGAATGGGTTTTCCTCTATGTTACAGTTGAAAATAGCTCTTTTCCTCTCTCACAGTGTTCTTTAAGAATGACAATTTTGAGGAGATTCAATTACATTCACACTGACTGAAAATAACTTATATTTCTTCCACAATCTAAGAGTTTCATTTATACTTAGTCTTAAAATTAAACCTTATATGCATCAGAACTTGTAAACATAATAAACATCAAACAATAACTTATGTGAATGAGGAATCAGTTGGTCAGATATGTAACTTCTACCAAAGAGAAGATATAGCAGCATATGAATTTTTAAGTGTAAGCATATTAAAATTTGTAAGTGTGATTTAAAAATAAACATACTTATGACAAACAAACTGTGCATTTCAGATCAGGAAAATATATTTAAGACAAAAATTTAGTGAGGGAAACAATGACTCTGAAGCATCCCTTAGAAGAAAGCACCGTCCCTTACACAATTTATCCATGTTTAGGATTCTGCTTCTGTGCCTAACAGAAATATTGCCATCATCAGAACTGAACACTAAAAAGAAACAACTCTGGAAAAGAGCCTGCTTAATTAATATTCAAAATATTTACCTCTTTTCATAGATTACTATTATTATAGGAACTGTATTTCTGTGTCTTTGAAGGATAAATATAGTAATGTTTTTTGAGCAAGAACATATCAGGTAGAAACTCGCAATAACACAATTTATTTGAATTGCCTGCCATTCAGCAATCAAAACAAGAATGCACTTGTCCAGCTGTTCATGAATTGTACAAGACTCCAAATATTGGTTATTCACTGCGGTCACGACTTACCTTCCACACTCACTCACAGAGTACCTATATTAAGCTCCTTCACAACACAAATAAAGAAGGGTACACACTTGTGTTCAGCTTCTACCCTTTGCCTGTTTTTCATGGATTCTTAGCACACTGTGAATACAGCTACGTATTTATTGTGTGATGTCAGTCTTCTACACTTCTGCTTTTTACACCTTTTAATGGATACAGTGTTCCTCTGGAGAGGTGTTATGCCACAAACTTCTCACCCTAACCATATTAGTGTTTAACAATCTTTTCAACCTCAATGTACCCTACCCATGAAGTTGAGCTTCATTATAAAGAAATGCATGAGTTCTTAAGAAATAATTGCATTAAAAGAGAAGTGAGATTTAGTTTTAAGAATAAGGATCTAAAGAACTTTTATGAAGAAAACCAAACTCTCACTATCTAAACACTGTATTGTTTTAAGACTGGACTGGCAACACAGACCTCCTAGTTCTGCTCAAAGTATTATCACTGGCTCCACCAGTGATACCTTATACTATTACCCTTTTTCTATTCTACTGAAGCATAGTCAAGATTCACTGATTGATACTTACAAAGCCTTTATTTCCAATTACAGCTTCCCAGTATCTTAGCTCATAAAACTTTATTCAATATTTACCCATTACTGTTTTTATAAGACAAGTTTTAGTGCATTTATAAGTATCTTTAAATGGAAATGTTTATTTAGTAAAGACTTAAAGTAAAATACATAAACTAAAATCTTTATTATTTTTAATAGTATCAAAAATGTATTAATTTTAAATACTAAGTACACAGAGACTTTTTTTCAGTGGAAAAGGTAAGTTCATAAGGATACTTTATAGTTCATATTTTTGTTAATATTCTGCGGTGCAGAAATTAAAGTTCTATAGTCTGTAATCATATCTACAGCCATTCTGAGGAGTTGAACTTCATTTTGGAGACATTTAAGAGATGATGTAGAAACATTAAACTTCATAACTAAATACTGAAGTATGGAAAAGGTTTTTCCATATGGGTAGAACCTCCTACAATGTAAGGGGGGTTTTTTTGGGGGGTGAGGGTAAGGGGTATATAACTTTTCCTATTTGTTTCTCCTTCAAGTGTTCCCATACACTGGTGTTGTCTTCAAAGTAGATATTCTGATAGATATCCTTTGCAAACTCTAATTATCTAGAAAGTCCTCTAGGAACAGAGCTATTCGTGTGAAACAGTCATTTATGTGACTATTTTTAGGATACCTCCGATTAGGAAGGTGTTTTTTGTGGGTTTTGGTTTTAAAAGGGGGCTATTGAAAAAAACACACCAAACCACTTCAAAAGCAGTATTTTAAAACATCAAAGTAACAGAAGGGACTACATGGATGCTTAAGGAAATGAACACAATGTTTTTACCATTTTCAGTCAAAAAGCATTACAGCCTTTATAGAAATAGAGTCTTACTTTCATCTTTACCTGTCCCAGTCCTGAATATTGACTGATGTTTTGTACAACAGCAAAGATTCATAAAAAATTTTCAGACAACCACTGAAAAGAAGAAAACAGTATCAAATCAGTATATAGCATTCATTAGACAGAAAAGTATGACACATTTTTTAATTGCCTACAAACAGCCGATTAGATCTATGGTGCACACTAAATTAAAAAAAGTAAAACCAAAATAGATCTTTAGTTGAAGATATCACTTTGCTAAAGGCATCAGTACACAGAAAATAACTGTCAGAAAGTGCTGAAGGGGAGAATATTTTATTATGGAGAGATTAATCTTTTGGTTTTGTAACCTGGTAATAGAATCTTCATGTACTGCATTATCGCTTTGTTTCTTAGTAGCAGATGCCTATCTAATGTCACATTTGACCTTAAATTTATTGCAAATTATACCTACTGGTTTTTATTTTTTAAAATGAAAGGCTACAAAAGGTTAATTTTCTAAAGCTGGATTTGTACATTAAAATTTATTGAAACTACCACTGGGGAAAAAAGGAAAAGTTCTTATCAACACAGCCTTCCTCTGTCATCACGAACACAAGGAGGGGGTTTAGATTAATCTGAGCAAAACAGAACTTTTAGAATATATATTGATTTTCTTCCTTTTTAATGCTCCCATAAATCATAATCATCATGTGCCATGCCTATGTGCCCTTGATTCTGCTAGCTATAATCTCATTTTATAGCTCAAGCTCTCCAGAAAAGAACATTTTTCTGTTGTGTGTTTTTTTTTTCTTCTTCTTACTTATGCATTTTACACTGCTTCCCCTCCAGCTTTCCCCCCCCACTCTCACAAGAATATAGCTGATTGGACTCAGAACGATAGCATCTGAAGGTCATCCAAATGGATTGATAAATAGCAGGATTTGTGTGAAATCTAGGGTGCCTTCACAGGTATTCAGGCTTTTACAAAAGGTGGTTAAAAGTACTTTTCAAAAAGCTCTTAATATTTTTTTTTTAAACATACTAAAAAGTCAACAGTGGTCTATTAAGTGCTCTCAGTAAAGTGGGAGCTAGACTCAGTATTTATCAGCCTTACTGTAGAAATATTTTTATACATTATATTTAGAAGTAGAAAAAATGGAAAAGCAGGTCACTGTTAAACAAGAGCAAACTAAGACAATGACTGCATGAATTGGTACTTATCCCGTGACCTAACTCACTTTCAGAAAGAAATAATCAGCATTAATCACCCTTCTTTCCCATCTGTGCCCAACCCCTTCCTGAAAGTAAGTGCTACCACTGATATCCCCTTCTTCATCAGCCATCAGCACAGAGGCTTCATTTGCTGTAATCTGAATTACAGTTTACCCTGACCACAGGCACATTGGGCAAAGGAGTTTGCCCTTGGATCCTGCACCTCAGATTATTCGCTAACGTCCTTTACAGTGCTTGAGGAATCTGCCAAACCAAAAGCTTATCGTTGAGACGCATCTCGATTGAATAATAGCAGTTTGACACCTTTCTTCTCAGCAACTTTGAATTCTTTAATGGAAATATCATGACATTATCCAAAAGCATTCACTAGCTGAGCTGAATTAAGTAGACAGAAGCCAAAGACAGCAACCCCACAGGAATTTGAACAGAGAAAATGCTTCTAATTTATGCAGAGATTAAAGCATGACTTGCTGGCAAGTCAAATTGACCAAAACAATTAGGATTTGATTTTATTCTATTCTGCAGAGGTGCCATTACCTTTTCATCAGGCTACCGTGATGTTCAGTACAGTATTGCTTTTTATTTTTCCCTCAGAATAACAATTGTTGCATTATGAGTTGCTTAAATATTCATTCAGGCTTGAGAGGTAGGAAAAGTCCCCAGACCAAAAATAAAACCTGATGAAGCTCCTTTTAGTTTTATGGTGGTGTAATCAAAGATGTGGAAGGAAAAAAAAAAATTTTTTTAAATCAACCACCTGACTGCTAAAGTAGGGCAGAGCCACAGTGTGAGCCTACAAAGATCCACAGGGTAAAAACAATAGAAATAGGGAC
Organism: Megaceryle torquata; assembly: GCA_024611175.1. NCBI lineage: Eukaryota > Metazoa > Chordata > Aves > Coraciiformes > Cerylidae > Megaceryle > Megaceryle torquata. The sequence goes on along the minus strand of JANIJG010015119.1, from coordinate 4,664 downwards.
ATAATGAAAAATAATTAACTCTGGCTTGTTCACTTTGTTGACTCATTTCCTAAGAAAACTGAAACTGTTAGGTGAACATCACTTTCTTACTAATTACAGATTATTAAACTAAGTGGTGTATTTTCTACTGTCCTATGTTTTAAAGGTTATCTTCACCTTAACAACATACCTTTTTTTAAAGATTAACAAGGCACACTTCATTTAATATTTCAGGCAAGAAACTCCATCACATAACATCTTTTGTAGCCGTCTGCTTCAGCTAAGCCTAATACACTACTATTCAGACTCAATAGCATTTTCAACTTGCTCTGCACTGATAAAAAAACCACCCAAAAACCTGCACAAGATGTGCTGAAAAGAGAATGAGAACGTTTATGCATAAAAAAAAATTAATGTTCTGATAATAAAAAGCCAGGCCACACATTCAGAGTTGTTTCATTCTTGGCATATATGAGCAAACTCTAACAGCGAACTGCTTTAATGATCAAACCAGTTTCTGTTGAGTTCTGTCAGCCAACTTCTTCCCATGATATATTCCAATTTACACAAAATATATTTGCACATCCAAGAAACATGATGAGTTACAGGCAGAATTCAAACCAGTCATATATGTCACCCCCCTTCCCAGTTTTATCTCACCACAATTACTGGCAAGATCAAAAATGTAGACAGGTGGGCAACTGCAGAACATTACTAAGCACTCCACAACACATGAAAAGGGGAAGCAATCTACAGAGTCCTGGAGCCAATGTAAAAACTTACACTCTATTGCTTTATCCCCTATGTTTTGAGGGTTTCTTTCCCTTTTTTTTTTTTTTTTTTCTCCACACTTCCCTCCAGAGGAGAAAGGGGAAAGGGATGGAGAGCGTAGGTGTAAAATTGTCTGGTAAGAAGAGAAAAGCATTTAGCAGGATTAGACTCAAAGTTGAAAGGAAGGGAAGATTTTCTCTTTCTCCCGCTCACATTCTCTCCCTTCTTTTTCCCTTTGATCCTTCTCCCTCTCCTACACACAGACCACACAGTCTAGTTCACATATACATCACTGACACTGTCAGCATGATGGCTCTTCTTCCACAGTCTCTTCTCATTTTGACCTCTTTTATCCCAGGGACAGAGAAGCAGAATAATACACAGATGGACTACAGTCTCATCTCAGTGAGAAGGCACTCATTTAAACTGGGCTAGCTAAAAAACAAAACTAGCAGATAAACAAGCTTGTCTAAATTTTCCCAGTGACATATGAAAGAGGGCTAGGGTATCTATGAATGTATCTGTGAAACAGGCACCTCATGCATCTATGAAACAAAACAGATTAAGTCATTGCTTTGCTACAAACATTTTGAGGTTTGGTTGGTCACCTATGCCACTTCTTTAGTAGTTAGCAAAGTTAAAAACTGAAGAAAACGGACAGGTCCATCAAAACTGAGTTTATAAACATGGTGGGAGTACCTACACTATAATTTAGACTATTGAAGACATTAAAATGCTGACAATTCATTCAAATAACAAGGAATGTAACAAGATGCGAAAATGGCAAAACATCAATCAACTCTCATGCAAGGACTGCAACTGGATGAAGAAGAGCCATTAATCTAATCTCACTTGGCTGTTTTTCTCCTCTCTGAAAGGAAGCAATACATCTACAGAATAGACCTGCAGAACACAACAGTTGTAAGAGAAAGAGGGAATTAAACAAAATAAGCCTCCTGGGGAATCTTTGAAAAACATGTTACCATATTGGATTCCTTAATTTATTGCCATTAAGCAGATCATACTACACTTCAAATATTAAGAGCTTATATTTTAATCAAGAGATATTTTAGAAAAACTCAGTGTATTTGAAAAGGATGACCAGATAGCAGTACCACTTTTCTTAGACCCAAAATCAGAAACAACCTTACTGATCTGACAGAGTTTACACAAACATCATGTCAAGGCTAGAAATAGAATCCATGTTTTATTTCACAATATGAGGTAACACATATGCACTTAGGGACATTTTTCATCTAACATCTCCACCAGGACAGTAGATTTCTAAAAAAGTATCTATATTAAAAGACCATTAAGTTTGGAAATAAAAGATTGACAAATGAGGAAACAGAACTGATGTTGCCAGTGCTTGATCCTCTTCTATGTATGTTTTCTGCTTTATTTTAAAATTTTAAATGAGTAATAGCCTGCTACTTTTGTCCCACAATCATGCCTGTATAAGACAAATATAATTTAATAAATTACAACATGGAACAAGTATTTTATTTGTTTTAATGTCTGCAATATCATGAAAGAAAATATACATAAAGTACCTTTAAAATTCTAAATTCTTGCTGGAGGTCACTTGAAAGCCTCCAACACCATGCTCCAACACTCACAGCAAAGAATGCAGGCTGCTAGGAATCAGTGCTACTAGGACTGCAGGACTGAATCCAAAAGTCTCAGATCTTAAACAGCTTCTGTATGCAGTTTAAAGTGTTAAAATTCAGGTTGCACTGAATTTAAATTCTGTCATTTCCTAACTTTCGAGAACTTGATTTCCCAATCTCACTTTTTAAAAACATATTTGCTACTGCCATAACTTTTAAAAAGTTTAAAAAAGCAATTAGACACCATGTCATGTTCAATAAACTCATTTACCAAAGCCTGTAGAAGGTTAAATGAGCTGGAGACATGAATTTGCTGAGCGTGCTTCCATAAATTAGGAAAAATCATATTTAGGATTTCAAATCCATATGGAATTTGATCCAAACCAGTATATCAAAGTGAAGCCAGTTATTTTTTCCCACTGGCAATGTATGTTGCAGGATAGATCTTTTGTGTACACACGTACATACCAGCTACTCTGTGAGTGAAACCTTCATTTTTCCTACATACTGGCATTTGCAGTCCTAGGCAAATCTCTGACCCCTGGCACATCTTTCCTCTCTCCCAGCTAGCTGGGATGCTGATGGAAGCTTCTCAGTGACAGTATCACAGTGCATGGCAAATGATAACCCCTCCTAGTGAAAATAATTCTTTCTATGCCAGCTGCATATGTAAGTGCAGCTCAGAAACAGTGGTAGCTCTGCTTGTGGAGCACTGAGGGCACATATAAGACAGGATAATCATATCCTCCCCTCCCCCTCATTCCACACTCTGTTCTCATCCATTTATCCAATGTTTTCCTACCTTTATTTCTTGTAGAATAGATTAATGGCAAAAAAAAACCTGAGGGGCTCTGAACTATGCAGTAATTATTTGCAAACTAAGCTACCGTGAGCCACCAGCCACAAAAATTAAGCATTCTCCACGACATGACATAAACATATATAAAAAAGATCTGAAAGTAATGTTTAGATGGGCTCTCGGAGAGTTCATAACTGAATGCAGCTCCAACCCTGTCCCATTGAAATTCTTAGATATTTTTGATGGAGAGGTATTTCAAAGCATTCCCAGAATCTTGACTCAAAACTATTACTGTGAAAAGGCTGCAAAGCAGGACTGAGAATCGGTCATAGCTTGACGCTCCATTTTAGTGTCTTTATTGTTTACCTATCACTAGCACTGACTAAGAAAGCACAAGGAAGTCATGTATAAAAATAACTTATGGTATCAGGCGACTTGTATTTTACTATTCCCCCCCCCACTTTGATTGTTCTAAAACTTAAGAGATTACAAGAAAATTCTATAGAAGGAATAAAATTTGAAGTTATTTTAGGAAAAAAAAAAAAGTGTGTTTTTTATTGTTTTGTTTTGGGTTTTTTCCCCCCCAAACTAGAAATAATTTCTACTCATCACAATAATTTCTCTCCATTTTTAGAGGGCAAGGTAGAAATAATGTCCTCTTTGCCTGTTATTGTCTTTACATGGCTAAAATATTCATAAACTCTTCCAAAAGTGATGATTAAAGTAAAGTATCTTCAAGCCAGCTTTTCATGAAGACCTTCTGCCTCTGCTAAGAAAACAGTGCATCTTATAAGCTGTAGTATATCCAGGCAGCATAAGGAAGATGAAGTAGAAGGAGTTTCAAAATCATGACCAAAGGAAAAAAAAAATGTTCACATTGCTGCAGAAACATGAACTCAATAGCTAGGTGCTAAGAGGGCTTTCATGGGACTATGTTTGTGTACCAAGATAAACTTGTCTCTAAGGTAAAATAGAACAGTCTAGGCAGTAGCAAGGTGAGTTTGATTGATGAGTGTTCACACAATAGCTTACATCTTTCCACATAAGAACCACCACACACTTTCAGCATAAATAGGCAGAATGAAAGAGTTCAGTCTGTGTACCAGTGTCTCTTGTCTGTTGCCAAGAGCTGCATCTCTGATAACAAAGCAATAGCTGAACTCAGCATATAATGAAACTTCACAGAAAGCCTAAAAGAGAGTTTATAAAACACAACAGGTATTACTGTTCTGTCTCTCCCTTTACTACTGTTAATGAACACTTCAATTCTTTTAAACTATCAGTTATGAAGTTATTTTGGGTACTAAAAGGAAAATGTGAAAAGAGGAAAGAGAGGAGAGAAAAGAGAGAAAGGAGAGGAGAGGAGAGAAAAGAGAGAAAGGAGAGGAGAGGAGAGAAAAAAGCAAAGAGAAAAGAGCAGAGAGATAAAAAAAAGGAGGAAAAAGTTGCAATGCTTGTTTTCAGTTTGCGTTTAGATTCAGAAGAGGACCTGGAAACCTGTGTAT
>JANIJG010015118.1:0-18307 GCA_024611175.1 Megaceryle torquata | reverse complement strand
ACTCTTCTCATATACTTTTTTCATTCTCTGACTTTTCATTTCTCCTTGCACAGAATATACTAGGAAAATAGTTTCTGCTGTGCTTACAAATGCTGGAATTTTACTAGTTCAGCCAAAGATGATTTTTCTGAATGATTTTTTCAGTATTTGCTCTCAGATTGTAATGACTTAGCTTCTGCTCTTCAGAATATTGTTGTTTCATGACCTGCTTTTTTTTTTTTTTCCCTGAGTATCCTGGAATTCAACTTGCAATTAATTATATACAATCTCTGCCTAGCTTCAGTTGAGTCACTTGAACTTCTACTATTTGGGTCTTTGCTGCTGATTAGTATGTGACAATTTTATTCCACTAATGTGACTTACAAAACTAACTTTGTGTTTAAAAAACTAGGCATGAGGCTATTACAGCTGTGTGAGCATCTCTGAGAATCTCATTTTAATAGAAAGAAAATTCACAAACTCAAATACCTTGGAAAATCTGTAGTATAAACCTCAGCTTCCACCTTTTCGTTGCTCTTTTCTCAAATCATGTATTGCAGATCAAAAAAAGACTTGTGGAAGAAAGAATAATCTTATCTTTGCTTCTTTCTGGGTCAGGGAAATAAGACAGCTTAATAGGCACATAACAGCCATTGTGGGCAGGGAACGCTGGGAAGGAGCCTGGTAGGATTATATTAAGGACTGTGGGAAGACCCAAGTGGAAGATGTTAAATAGGCAAGTTGTGTTGGACCTGGAAAACACTGAAGCAGGATTTTTTGCAGGTCTAGAGCCAGTCAATATACACTGACTTTCAGTGATCTTATTTGGATGCCTGTTAGTGAAAGAAGTAGGCAATTCCTGTAGGGGGAAAGTTGGGGACTAGTGAGGGCAGGGACTGATTCTGCATGTGGCAGGCTGGTTTCTTTGATCACCTAAACCAGTATGTCTGTTGTTCAAACTTCTAAATCATATCCACTTGATGATTTCTTTATTAAATCAAAACAAAGTCCTGAATATGGGACAAAATATTTCTTGGTGCCTAGTATTTAAATGTTCCTGATTTGCCCTGACACATCAGCATACCTACACAGAAATGCTGCTCTTTGTTCAGTCTGTTCCCAACTGTACATTCTTTTCTGCAGGAAAGGAGGAAAACTGGAGACCAATCCACGTATTGTCATGCATTTTCACAAACCCTTGAAGCTGTTGCTTTCTTGCTGATTATTATTTTGAGAAGTCTTGACCACAGAAATCTGCTGTTTCTGATATAAAGTTAGAATGTCTATGTTTTGGGATTGCCTCAACAGTAACTGTAGCTACCTCCTGCTCCATCAGCTCTGTGAAGTCACTGCAATTGTGACCAGATTGGGCAAGGTTAACCATAAACCTGACCTTGAGCAGATTGGGCTTTACTTTCTTAAAACGTCATTGCCAGGCAAATTGCCTAGCAACTATTGGATGAAAATTGCAAACAGGGTATATGTTAGATTTGGTTACTTCTCTGTGTCATAAAAAAAGAAAAAAAAAATTAGTTTGTCTTTTTTTTTTTTTTTAATACAGTTCAAACAATGTAACCAATATTATAGCTGTAGATTAGTCTTGTGGGCTAAAGATTCAAAAGTTGGCTTTAGAATAGCCAAGGATTAAACGTGATTTGTTTGAAGAAAAAAACACTTTGATCAAGCTGGAGGGTCAGTGCACCGAAGGTATAAAGTGCAAAGAGAAGCAGAGAGAATTGTGACTGATGCTAACCAATCAAAAAAACATATTTTGGGGTTGAGATAAGCTTAACCATAGTTAGGAATAATGAAGATTAATTAGAATAGCATACTGATATTCTACAATGGAAGGAGGTCCATTTTCTTTCAAGACCTCTATAAGCTTGTGTTTCTACTCGATAGTGTGTTATTTTTTTCTCCTTTTTAAGTGCTAGTCTCCTTTTGAACAGAGTTACAGCTTTTATTGCTGCCTTTTATAGTGTGGTCCAAAAATTAACCCTTTCAAAACACAGCTTTTTTCAGCCAACCTCAGGGTACTACCAAACCTTGAAGTTATAATGCAATTCTAACTAGCAAGGCTTAAAACCTCTCTAATGAGTTAGGAACAAGAAGCCTGACATTTCACTTATTAAAGCAGGGGGTAGGGAAAGAGAAGGAAATAATGATTTATGTTCCCTTTTTTCCCAGTTTGTTAATATAATGCAAGTTCTACAATTGAATTAATTTCTGGCAATCCCTACACTCATGTATTCAACAGTATCACGGCCAGACAATGACAGGAGGATAAAATAATCCAGATGTCTTCAATTCATGCAGAAAAGAGTGAATGTTTTCTTTTACATTTGCAACTAACTGTATATAAATAATTTTCTCTAAAAATAATATTTGTGTGCTTTTTAGTTAAGGCTGTTTTAAAACCTGAAGATAAAAAGATGAATGTTAACAATATTTGTGAGTGTGGCAGTAAGTGGCTAGCACTGACATACACTTTTTTCAGTATGCATTTTTGTGTCATCTTTAGGTGTGAAGTCTATTAAAGAAGCACATACACAGATGACATAAAGATCAGTATTTTCCTTCCCTTATAATCAATACCTATACAGTCTTCATGCTAACAAAATGATTTCCTGGCGTTTATTGATGCATCTATTGTAATAAGTGTTTTATGTGAAGCAGCTCATTTCTTTCTTCTAGTGTTCCTCCTTAGCATTCAAGAAGACAAAGCTGAATGCAGAATCTAGATGAAGATTTATTTGTTCTTTTAATTTTCACAGTGAGGTTGGTATTTCTTTTTTAGAGCTCTCAAAACCAGTGTTTGGTGTTCACTGACTGGCTTCAGAGAGACAAGAGGCTCAAGGCCCCTCTCTCAGCTTGCTGTGGCCTTCTGGGCAGGGAGATGTTAATGACTGCATTGCAGAGGTGCCTCCTTTGGCTGCACATAGAGTAAGCCCATTTCGTGAGTACATGCTGGAGCTGAGACTGGTGTTGCTAGTGTGTTTCTTGTGATTTTAGAAACCTAATTTTGGGCACTTCAATACAAGACAGACATTGAAGTGCTGGAGTGGGTCCAGAGAAGAGCAGCTAAGCTGGTGAAGGGTCTGGAGAACGGGTCTTACGAGGAGCAGCTGAGGGAGCTGGAATTGTTTAGTCTGAAGAAAAGGAGGCTGAGGGAAGATCTTGCTCTCTACAACCACCTGAAAGGAGGTTGTAAAGAGGCAGGCGCTGGTCTATCTCTTCTCACAAGTAACTAGTGATAGACCAAGAGGGAATGGCCTCAAGCTGCATCAGGGGAGGTTTAGACTGGATGTTAGGAAAAAATTTTTCACTGAAAGTGTTGTGAGACACTGGAACAGGCTGCCCAGGGAGGGGGTTGACTCACCATCCCTGGACATGGTTAAAATCTGTATAGATGTGGTGCTTGGGGATATGGCTTAGTGGTGGATGTGGTGGAATAGGGTTAATAGTTGGACTAGATGATCTTAAAGGGCTTTTCCAACCTGGATGATTCTGTGATCCTATGATTCTTAATCCAGCTCCTCTACTGATGTCTTCTCCGTTGTGAGGCTATTACGAACTCTGCTACAGTTCAAAAGCAATTCTATCAGCCTACCTTATTTAACGTGTGAGCAACATGTGAATTCTAGTATTTTGACTTATCCAACATATATGATAGAGTGTATCAACTAGCCATATAGAAATATGCTCTGCATTGTTGTTCCTGGTACACCGGACACTGTCCGTGACACTCCTGGATCAGCAGTTATTCAGCAGCTTCTGTGGTGCTGGAAGGACTAGTGGGTTTTGCAGATTTATTATAGCTGTCTGAAGCAGCTCTCATAAGCACTTTTTCTATGTTTGTGTGCACATGTAAGAGAAGCAGGCATAGGAGGGAGAGGTGACTTCTGCCTGTTTGTGGAGGAAAAGGACATTTCCTGACAACTCCACTTACTGTCTGATTCAGGTTTATTCTTGCTGCTAGACTTGTGATACACTGTTTTATGCAGAAAACATATTGCTCTGCATTTCTAAACCAGGTTGTAGGTGTGATATAAAATCCTCTTGGGGGTATTTTAAGGTAATAGTGTTTCTTTTTGTTGCAAGACTCCCAGTGAAAAAAATAGGTCATCGTAGCACAGGAAAGGCTGCATTACAGAATTCCTTCGTGACATTACACTCTACTGAACTCCGAGTCATAACTTATATCACACCTACAGTCATTAAGTATAGAGACAAATTGTTTCATATAGGCAAATCTTTTGTTACTGTTTTTTTCATCTTTCATGTTAGTGTTCTCTTTGCCATATGTGGTCTGTGGAATAATATCTAGGACTGATATTTGAAAATGATTCCGTTGGCTTAGTTGGAGAAACCTCCACTCTCATCTGTTGTAACCAAATTTCTGAAGCAAATTACAGCCCTGTGGAGCTACAAGTGGAGAAAACAGCAGCCTTCAGATGACATTTTGATAGTTAAAGGGCCTATTGCTGCTGTATTACTTGCACCACTGATTATTTCTGTTTCTTTATTTACAATTATAAAATTGTTAGCTTTGTAAAGGAGAAACCTGCCTCAGGTGAAAAAATAATGATTCTTAGTTAAGGCTGGATGCAGAGAGAATGAGAATTTCTCAGAGGAGATGCAACCACATTTTGTGCTGTACTTCAGCGCCCCACAGATCCAAGCAAGCATGCAGACAAATGAAGCTAAGTACAGTGCTTAAATGTGCATATTAAACCCTTGCCAGAAGCTGCAGTTATTAAATAATTCCAGGATCTCCCCCGGTCTTCTACTAAAACAGTTGGAGCTGACTGCCAGGCTCATGTTTTCTGGGCAGATTATTTCAATCCTTTGGGAGAAGGAGAGATGCTCTAAGAAGTTAATACCTCTGGGGCAGTATATTGGAAAGCTTCATTTGATCTTCTCTGACATATATGACAGTATCTCATTTTCAAGCTGAAAAAGTCCCATCCATGGGTTATGCCACCACCAACATGCATAAATAAGGCTCCAAGTAGAAAAAGGAGAGTGATAGGGTATTGGATGAAGTGGCAAATGTTGTCTGAAGCTCTTATTAGAATCCCACTATTAAAAAACACGCTGACAAAGCTGTCTGGGATAACTGTGGTCCGTTGCTGGCTTATTCGCGCTGTTGGGCTGAGTAATTGTCAGCATAGGGATGGGTCTGTAATAGAGGAGTACTAGAGTTTTAAACCTCTCTGGTCACATCTGTAAATGGACAGCTCACTGAGGTCATAGTCATCTCTGTCAGTTAACCACATCTCACAATTCAACTGCGTGAATGGCACTAAATGTATTGTGGTCCAATGTAAGAAAAAAAACCCTGTTTTCTCCAAGGACCCCTGAGGAAGTTGTTGTATAAGCCTAGTGATAGAGGGGAAAAAAAAAAAGGATGGAGACATAGAAAGAAAGAAGCTTCTTCCACAGTCCAACATCAGCCGGTAAGAGGCTTTATTAAAAATTGCTGCAGATCTCTGCTGGGTGCTGGAGTTGTGCTGGAAAATGGCTGCTGCACAATAGGTTAGGCAAATTGAGATACAGAGGCAGATGGGGGCAATTTCTTGCAAATCCTTGACTGCCTTGGACATCTGGTCCTCCTGGAGAAGGATATTTCCACACATGTTTTTTATCAGTGAGACAGAATTGCTGGACTATGCTGTTGATTCCAATTACAACACTGCGTTTGAAAAAGCCTTTAAAAGCAGCACCTACTTCTCCCTGTTTCTTCAGCTCTCTAAATCTTTCTGATACTGTTGGCTCTGAAATAGGTTGAATGGGACAATGGGAAACAGCGTTTCAAAATCCTTCATTGTGCAAGGTTTTATGTGGTTTGGTTGGGGTTTTTTTGTGTGTGTTTTTTTTTTCCTACTGCAAGTAACAGCAATGTGATTTTGCCTTCTTGGCAGTATAATGGCTGATTCAAACTTAAATGAGAAAATTGGGACTATTAGGGCAAAAGTCAACAAACAATTGCAATCCATGATGCAGATTTCTTATCAGTAGCAGGGACAAGATATTCCTGACCTAGTCTTCACTGAAACAAATACAATTCCAAGGTGGCTGTTGTTTCCAAGGGCTAGTGTTCTTTCTTAATTATGAATCTATAGAAAGATCCCTGTTTCTAGGAGGAAAGCCTTTTCAACAGTCTTTTTGCCTTTTCATAAGTAATATCAGAAGATAGCTTCTGTGTTAAAAGACTGGAAATTGTGGAGGGTTTTTTTTTGCCAGCTCTGTTATGGCCTCTCTGACTTTGGGAAAATATTTTTTTCCTCAGTTATCCCTTTGTGAAATTGAAGCAATAGTATATCTTCTTTCCATGCCTCTTGGGAGACTTGATTGATGACTACAATGGGCTTGTAGTTTCTCAACAGGAAGGCAAAGAAGAGCAGCTGTGTACCAGTGGTACCAGTTCAGGAGTCAGTGTGTAACCTTCTCTTCTTCCAGAGTGAAGGACAAATCTACAGCTATAACTTAGACCTTATCTGACCAGTAAGCTCATTGTATGCTGATTTAAACTGTGCAGGCCTATTGTCATTAGAAAGGAGCAGAATTTACAACTGTTCATGACAAAATTGTCCCCCTAGAATGGGTTTTAAAAGGTACTAAACATCACTGGCTTTCAGTTTCTCACTGGAAGTGGAGGGTTGACAGAGCTACTGATATGAACTGGCAAAGCTCCACTACATCCAGTGGTACAAGGAAAAATTTGTTGAAACTTGGCCCAAAGCTTTCAAGGCTTGTAGGTAAAAAGCAAGTGAGGAATAGGGAATTAGAAACACTTTTATGTATGTATTTATTAATTAAAAAAAGGAAAACATCTCTGGAAACCTGCATGTCTGTATTGAACAATACTATTATACAGTTACATTGCTGACATAATAACAAATCAATGGAAGGAACGTGAAATATTTTTTTTTAATGAATAATGTAATAACATAGCATGTAGCTTTAAAGTGTATTGACCTGGATATATCAACCCTAAGCAATCATTTCATGGCTCTTGTGAGATCATTGCTTGACTCTGAAATTAGAATAATTTCATGAGTGTGTGGAAACAAGAATGAGGTCACCTCCATCTTAATTAGAAAAGGATAGATCAAATATCCAAGGCATACTTTCTTGTTTGCTGTTGACTCACTCAGATTGGAGTGATATAGTCCTGGGGCAGTATTTTACGATAGCCTGCTTTGCTGCCATATGTATTCTACTTCTTGTTGCCTTTCTTTCTGATGATAATATAGGGTTAATCATGCTTAAAAAGCTGTTATGTTCATTCTGTTCCTATCTGAGCAAAAGGAACGAGGTGAGCAAAACATTCAGATGAGTAACGTTTAATGCAGGCATTATATAAGCCAGAGGTCTCAATAAAATTTTAAATCCTTTTAGTCAGCTATTCTTCTAATTACTTTTTATTTCTCTTCTGCTGGAAGAGCATTTAGTCTGTGTACAATGAACATGTGGGTCTTTATTTCACATTAATGTGTTCAATAAAATGAAATGATACAGTTGAGTAATATGGATCACAAACTAATTTATATAAACATTGATTGTTTCAGAGCACCGGGGAACTTCTTTGTCTTGGTCTGTACAACTGCATTTCAGTAAACCTGAAACATACCCAGTTTTTGTGACCAGTTCTTTTTTTTTTAATTTTTTAAAAACCCTGATATGAAAAACAGACTGACAAATGGTTCTGCCATGTTCCTCCTTTCTAGATTAATGAAATAATAGCCTCAAAATGAGATATGTGCTTCTGTCTTTCCTAATTTGTTCACTGAGCTCCTGAGTCAGTACTCTGAAATCCAGTGATGATCTTTCAGTGACAACAGTACTGTATGAGTAATTTTGTGGTTAAAATACATACAAATACCTCTAAATTATTAAAAAAAAAAAAAAACAAAAAAAAACAACCAAAAAACCCCAAACAAACAAAACCAAAAAAACCCACAAAAAAAACAAAACAAAACCCCCCAAAACAAAAAAGACAAAACCATAGAGGAATATTCTTAATATTAAGCATGAGGCTGGGTCTTTGTACTTTGATGCCTGTTAGGTACCTCTAAGGTGTACCGATCTGTCAGGCCTATGTACTGCCTTAAAATACCAAACAAGGGGAGGGAAACAGCTTTGGTTTTAATTTTGCCATTTATGTCAGTGTGGCTAGGGTTTCTTGACAATTGCTAATCAGTGGAATCTGAGATGTACTTAGACTGGCACTTGGGTCATCTGTCCTTAAAGATATGTGTGCTTCTGGGATTTCAGCTTTACTTAGAGAAGGTCATTAGGAACCTTCCAAATTTCCAAGTATAGCGTATTAATTTGACAATAGGTCAACAGTAAAGTAGTCTATGCAGAGCTGTGATGACAGCACAACTATTTGGGTCCTGAATCACAGACAGGCTCGTCTCCCACATAACAGTAATTCAAAATGGTCATTGTGCCTGTTAAGCTAGGACCCAGACAAACATTAAGTGAACAAAATTTCCTGCTGCATGGAGAATAGACTGTATGATAGCCAAGACCCTTATCACCCACGAGCAGCAATTCTAGCAGGTGAGGTATTGTGAGAGGAAATCTTGCAGGTGTTAGGGTAAGCTTTTCTTGGCCAGAAGCTGATCCAACCTTTTGTTGCTGAATGCTGTGTCAGCCAACCCACATAGATTTATCCGAGTACACGTGAAGTTGCTTATACATCCAGCATGCAACACTTCCAGTGTGCTTCCTGGTGTTTGTGATTTTTAATGCTTGCAGGTACAAGACAAATAGAACAGAAGGCTCAAATGGAATCTCAGTTACACAGGCAACAGCAAGTTGTTTACAAACAGGGATGCCTTGAAGAGGAGAACACATTTATTTCATGTTATGCATTTACACCAATAGGTTTCTTGATTTGAGTCAATGTCCCAGACCAGCACCACTCTGTGAAGTGCACCCCAGATTCTCACCAGGCTGGGTATCTGCACCTCGCAGGTAGGGAAACAGAAAAGCAGCAGTAGCCAACCTGCAAATGGCTGTGGGCTGGATAGCAGAAAGATGGGGGGGGGGGGGAATATGTCAACTCAGCATTTGGAAGTGTGGATTTTGCTTCGCAGTGTACTGCATCAGGTCCATCTCTATTTAGTTCTTGTGGGATATACAGAAGTTGACTGGGAGGAAGATACCTGTAACAATAAGGCAGCTGCTTTGATGGCTTGTTGTTGGGTTTTGTTTTGGTTTGTTTTTTTGTAGGGAGTGGGGTATTGCCTTGAGTGTGGCTGCACAGAAGTTGTATGATTTGCGTGAATAGGTTCCATTTTGCAATTCTCATTTAAATGGCATAAAATGGCAAGACTCATAGGGCATAAGTATGAAGCGAAAATGAAAGCTTTTATATTGCTTTCTGGCAACATAAATTGCCTTAAAATGGAGTTTAATACTAGATTCAGACATGCAGTCACTTGGAATAGTAAGCTGGATTGCAGCAGTGTACTTAATCTTAGAGGCTGGAGGGATGTCTTAGGAAAGTGTTGAAACATAAATCAGGTAGAGAATGATTCTAGGAAAAGGAGATCAGGGCTGAGCAAATCTAAACTTGCACAAACCTGACCAAAATGTGTTTTATTGTCCAATGTATTATCCTCCCATGATTAATGTGAATTGGAAATACATTACGGTGTGTGATATGTATGCATGCTACAAATCCATTAAGAACAAGCCTTATATGATTTATTTGTATTAATGCCATATTAAATGTTAAAAATAGAGTTGCTGTTAAAGTTGCTGTCCAACCAAAACAAAGATAATTTGAATTAGGACAGCTTTCCATCAGTTGTACTCACTCCCAGCAGATTATTGATGTAGCACCTACACTGTGAACGACCCTAGGTGTAGTAGTGGGCAGTTTTTCAATTGGGCACTCAGAGTAGGAATGCTTTGGTATGACAATGTTTTCAGAGAATTTAACTTTCTGCAAATAGACATTCAGAAATTACATCACATTCCCCCCCCCTTCTTTCTTTTTGTTGCTTAATCCATGTATTTGTGCAGGCCACAGCACAGATTTAAAATACTGGGTTTTTAAAGCTGGCTTGAAACCCCTCTAAGATATGTCTTAATAGTTGAGCACGTAAAATCACTTGTTTATGCAACATGTACTACATTCCCAAGGGACCGAGTCTATGCTTTCATAGTGAGCCTTCTTTTTAGATAACTAGCAAAACAAAGCAAAAGAGAACGGCTGTTCTGAAAACATCATGCAAACACTAATGAATTTGTTCTCACAAATCCCCTGAGAAGTATTAATGTCATTTGGGGCATTATATTAAATTCATATATGGGCCACACTGTATTTTTAACACTGCTTTTGGGTGGGATCTGACAAAATCTGTGCAGAGATGACTTGTTGTGTAATGATACTTGCTCATTTTAAGTCATATCTTTTTTTCTTCCTGTGACAGAGGAAAATGGCCTTTTTTTTTTTTTTTCTGTGAATCCTGGAGGCAGAATCAAAACTGTTCAAGGACTATATGAAAGTCTCAAGTAAAAGGGAAGCTAGAAAAGCAGGCTATTAAATTAGCTGATAGCTCCACAAGGAGTACAGACTGCAATACAACAAATTAAAAAGGTTTGTGTTTAAGCCAAAATGTAAAATCATTACTAAGCACTTTTGCTAAGCAGTTTAATTTATGGGGGAACATAACTTTGCAAAGCCACTACTCTGTAAGACTCAAAATATGACAGCAGTTTTAGAATGAGCAAAAGAGGTACTAAACCAATAAATCCCCAGCCCAAAATATTCTGAAGCCCACAGCAACATGGCTTTAGTGTGGCATCTTTGTGACTTGTAGTGTATGATTATAATCCTTTGGAATAAATTGACACTGACGGCTGTAACATCTTAAAGCTATTCAGGCAGCACTTACAAACTGAGAAACTAAATTACAGCCTGTATCCAAGATTTCACCCAACATATAGTGAATTCAATTGGGAAAGACTTCTTTTAGGACAAGATTTAGGGGCACATTGAAAACACCAAATCTTTTCTTTCAGACTATCTATAGAATTTGTCTGTGGCAGCTCAGGCAGGCACTATAAACACCCTTAAAGCAGACATGGGTATCTTTAGCTCCAGTGAGTTCCTCACTGAAGTTTTACAGGCAGAAGGTAGGTCTAAATGCCTAAGTCAGCCTAAATGACAATAATAACCCATGAGGTGTACTAGAGAGCAATGCCAGTGCCTATAAGTAGGTCTATGTGATTTTCTAGATGTCCTCAGATGTCTTGTCCAGCCTCTGGCTGCCTGGTCACTAGAGTAGGGACTCCTGCACCAGATCTACACAAGTGTCATAGATATCGAGTGACACACAAGTGGAATTAGATGCCTGTGTCTCCTCTGATAAATTCCATCCTTAGGCAGGTTTCTAGAAGGCTGTTTATTAGCAGGGTTGAGTCCAGTCTGCGAAAAGGTATCCAAGGTATTGAACTCTGGGCAAAAATATCAGTGGAGCCAGAGCTTCAGGTACTACTTGGTGTCAGGCACCAAGTGTAGTTGCTGCAGATGCCGTTGTGATTATGTTGTTGAGTATATGTCTGTGCATTCAGTTATTTGTAGTGAGCTTTTAATTATCAACCATCATTTGATATGAGATATGACTTGCACCATACATGGAGTGCCTATTCAAATCTGACAGGAGCAGGACCATTAAAATAAGAGTCTATTTGCCAGGCTGCTTCAAGTCCAGAAGCAATGTCATTTATTTTTATAACGTCTGAAATACAAACTAATACTAACTAATATACTGCACTGGAGGAAAGCAAGGCAGCTCCAGGAACTGGGGTGCTGGGCAGTGCAGCACAGGGGTGTATCGCTCCCTAGAATGAAGCACAGGATGCGAGGACTCGCTGGTTCATCCCTGGCTCTGTCACTTCTAGCCCCAAGCTGGCTGCATGTGGAGCTAGTTAATAGCCACAGTAATAGGAGCTAGGGGGAGGTGAGAGGGAGGTGGAGAATTGGCTTTTGTCTGCTTTCCTGGCTGTGCAAGTGGCGTTTCTGAATGCAGCCAAAACCACCGCACAGCTCTGAGGGATCTTATTTGCCACTGCCTTCTTATCTGAACTTATGCTAAAAGAGGCCTTGGTACAGTGAGTTTCTCATATACTAAAATAATGATCTCCCAATGACACAAAGCTCAATATTTCGAATACTTCAGAGGATGGGACTAATAAACGATTATAGTTTAATTAAAGCAAAGAAAAAACTGCGAGTTTTCATCAAAACACAATAATCTTCTATCAAAAAAGAGAGACAAACAGCTCAGGAATGGAGTTTACGGTAGTTTTATTCATGCAGCAATCCTTCAGAAGTTCAGAATCTTTCCCTAAAGATACATGACTAAGGCTTTCAGAATTTCTCAGGCAGCAATACATTGGTAACTTCAAATTTAAGGAAAGCTTCTGCCGACCGCATTTGTAGAGAAGCGATTAGGTGTTTGCCACTTCTGACAAGAAGGCTGGTTGCTACCTCAGGAATAACCAAGGTCTTTGGCTACATGTCACGCTCTCCTGCTATGCAAGAGGATATCATCTGTGTTGCAGTTTGAGTGATGCACCTTCTACATGGGATCTGGGTTTCATGCTTCTAAGTGCTAGAAAATGTCTGAGTTCTACCAGGAAGCCTTGCCCCTACTCCAGTGCAAAAAGAGCTTGTCCTGGATGTAATTAACTGGTGTATTAAGGCCTCAGACAGAAGGGAACTCCTTCCCCAATTATAAACACAACAAACCCAACTCCTTTGCAGCAGAGAGAATGCAAAACAGAGTCATGCTCTGCCAAACCACCACTACTGTAAAGTCCAGCTTGTTGCATAAATGGCAGTAAATCCTGGGCTGCTCCAACTGTCTTTGAGGCTATGCTAGTTCAGGATCTAGCTACAGACAATCCCTCCCTGTCCCACCCCTTTGGTCACTGAGCAGAGCTAGGCAGAGGATTGATCTCTCTTTGTTTGGGCACTTACACAGTTGAAATTAATTTGCAAATGTTTGCTTGGAAGTAATAAGCAGTTTTTAACTTGAATATAGTGCTTAAAATGCAAAAAGCTTACTGTGTTCAGGAAAGCTACTAAGGAGTGGGGTGTAGTTTGGAACGGAACAAGTGAGTTACTCTGCTCTGATCACATCTTTCAACCAGAAAGTGCAGGAGTGGGCTTCTCCTCCCTCTTCCTCTTTTTCTCTTTCTCTCTCCCTCTCTTAAGTTTATTTATTTATTATTTTATGACATCTTTTTTAATATTTTATATTTTATTTTATTCCATATCTGACAAGGTGTTAACTAATCTGATTCACCCACACTGCTGGACTTTGCTTCAGGTCATAAGTGGGGGGCTACAGGATTTTTGGGAGCATTTCTCATACAGTTGGGGGCATTCCAAAATCATCCTGTGCCAAGTGGAAAATGAAGCTGTCATCAGTCTAGGGTCAGCTCAGCAGAAGGGCAGAGGAGCTCCTTCCTCTTGTTTTATTTCCTTTTAGTCTGTGGCCCATTTTTATTACTGGAGAATGCTTTCAAGGGCAGTGAAACCCTTATGCAGCACCTCTTGGCTTTGGATCTCAAATCTATAAAGGAAACTTCTTGTATTTGTGTGCTTGGCTTGAATTTATTCCTCTGAGGGAACGACAGTTATTAACTTCTTAGTGGTGATTTTACCTACACAAATTCTCTTGTGTTCACAGAGCTTTTATAGGAGAATTTTAGTGATATAAGCCTCCAGCTAATGTGGAGCTATGTTGGGAGATCCAGCCTTTAACTAAAGGGCTGTTGTTCAAAGCTGCTCTCGTCTCTCTTGTTTTTATTTTATTCAAAGACCACATTGGAGTTAGACGAGGTACTCACTATTCAGACATCACTTGCATTGCCTTTATTTCCTAATTAGTAGTCCAGCTGTGGAAAGAATTGACTTTTGGTTTTTGGTTGTTTTTGGTTTGGGTTTTTTTGGTTTGTTTTCCTGGTTTAATCAAGGGTGTAGGGGACTGTTCCAGGTTAAACATTTGGTTTCATTTTAATTTGTTGTTGGATAAAAAGTAAAATGTTTTCAAAACCTTTTGAGACTAGAATCTTAATATGCTGTTTTGAAAATCTTGAAATGACATGTTTTGGCTTTTGGAGAATAGGTTTGGCTGTGAGAATCTGATGAGCTTGATGTATATTTGTGGTAAATTTGGGTAATCCAAACTTTTATTTTGTTGGCAGACAACAGCCAGCTGAAATACCTTCTTTAGCTCTAATTGATATTTTACATTGTACAATACATTCAAATAAATCCATTGCTCACTGTCCTCTCAAAGAAATTGTATCAAATCTGTACCTGGAACAAAATGTTTGTTAAAGCTCTCCTCCCCACTTGCCCTCCCTTTTTTTTGTTTTTTATATTTTTCCTCATTTCAAAATACATCTGCTAATATTTTTCAGGTTGGTACTAAAGCTGAAACAGCTGGCTAGAAACACTCTGCTTGTTTTCGTGTTCATCCCTGCACTATGTTACACGAGGCAGCTTGAGCAGCCAGTAGCTGAAAACCCGACCACTTGCTGAGATCCATCTTTCATTTATTTTATCTCCTTGCCCGCGTTTACGTCTGGTGACGTGGTAGGCTGAAGAAAGAAAGTTGAGAAGGTCAGTCTATTGTGTTGCCTCTGCAGCCTGTGTATTTGCCCTTCCTGAGTCTGTTTATTCTCTGACTCATTTGACATGCTGCACGTTCTGCTCTGACCTTCAGCCTATTGCTGACTTCATTGCCTCGCCTAAAGGCCATGATTCTGCAATACAAGAAACAAGCTCTAGGGTGTATCATCCCATATTAAAATCCCTGTGACCCAAAGCTTCTTATCCAGTTTAACCTCATGTTGCTGAATTGAAGTTGCTCAAAAACATTTTCCAGCTGAACAGCATTCTGGCAAACCTCATGGTACTCCTCTCATGCCCTTCCCAGCATCTGCCGGTTACTGCAGTGGAAGATCTGACAAGGCAGGCAGCCATGGCTGTGGTCAGTTCCACTCAGAGCAGAACCTGGTAAAGATGTTCACAAGCCACTGTCTCCCTGGGTTGCACATCAAGCCCCAGCTGAACTGTTAATTAAAATTACTTTTTTCAAATGGTCTCAAACAGCATAGTCTCCTTAGAAAAATTCCAGTGAATGTACAGTAGGGCTGTGGAGGCTGAGCACTGTAGCCAAGGTTACGTATATGGGCATAGCCCTTTTAGGATTGGTGCTGGTTTTGGCTGGGGTAGAGTTAATTTTCTTCATAGTAGCGAGTGTGGGGCTATGGTTTGGATCTGTGCTGGGAACAGTGTTGATAACACAGGGATGTTTTAGTTATTACTGAGCAGAGCTCACACAGAGTCAAGGCATTTTTGCTTCTCACCCCATCCCACCAGTGAGTAGGTTGGGGGTGTGTGCAAGAAGTTGGGAGGGGACACAGCTGAGACAGCTGACCCCAGCTGACCAAAGCATGGATATTCCATGCTGCATGATGTCATGCTCAGCATATAAATCTGGGGGAATAAGAAGGAAGGCAGGGGGATGTTCAGAGTGATGGTGTTTGTCTTCCCAAGTAGCCATTACATGTGATGGGAGTCCAGCTTTTCTGGGGATGGCTGAACACCTGCCTGCTAATGGGAAGTGGTGAATGAATTCCTTGTTTTGCTTTGCTTGTGTGCACAGCTTTTGCTTTGCCTATTACACTGTCTTCATCTCAACCCATGAGTTTTCTCACTTTTACCTTTCTGATTCTCTCTGCCATCCCAATGTGGGGGGGAGTGAGTGAGTGGCTGTGTTAGGGCTTAATTGCTGGCTGGGGTTAAATCACAGATAGGAGTTCTCTTTTTTTTTTTTTTTTTTTTTTTTTTTGGGTCTCTTTCAGGTGTTTTATTCTATGTCAGAGATCTGGAGTAGAGAAAAATAGTAGCAGAGTAGAGAAAATCTGCTGGCAGATAGGTGAAAAAAAATCACTTCCCTACCATGTACATGTGAACTTACTAATTCTTAGAATGGAAATGGCACTGTTTCACAGTAGCCTAAAAAGCTGTTATAGAATGCAGTTGTTTGGAGCTTTTATTACAGATTTTTAATTTCTTTTTTAAGTGGGAGAACTTTGTGAAGTAAGCATTTCCACACTACAGGTGGAAAAAATAAAATCTCTCCCTGTTCATTATCTGGCCCTATTTCCTTGCAGGAAAAGCCTTTACTGCTTTACTAGAGTTACACACCTTAGTCTCTTACATTGGGTAGATTTTATTCACTCCTGTGTTTTCCATGCGTAATAAAGTGTGTTTCAATAACATCTACTCTACTGTAATTACTGTGTGGGAGTTGGCTCTGCTAGAGATATTACACACTAAAAAATAAAAGATATTCTTCATGTGTCTTTTAGGCTTCAATGTTGCACATACGTTTCATAATTTGCTATGTTTTCTTTTATATTTACAACTGGAAATGAACCTAAATATCCCAAGTTTCCAGTAAGTATGTGGGTTTTCAGGCTTGCTAGAATCTGGATGCTCCTGAGCCTTTCCCTTGCAGGTTTGCTTATTCCTGTGCCATGTTCCATCCATTGCTCCTGAGGTGCCTCTTGTCTGGTGCAGAGAGTGAGTAGTAGGGGAATCTGCCTGAACTCATGCCATTTTTATTACAGGGTAGAGAGAGCTTCCTCCCGGGCAGCTGGCAGGAGGAGTGCTGTGGCAGTGCCATCTGTTTCAGTGCTGCCTGCTACAATCCTCCCCTCGCTTGATGTGCCGTCGCTGTCTAATCAAGACATGGAAGTGGTTAATGTTAAAGGGGCTGTCATGAAAAACACTCTCTTCAGCCTGAAGAGCTGTCAGAAGCTGTAGCCATGACTATTCTTCAGCTGCTGGTCCTCTCGGTATTTTTTTTTTCCACACCTCCTTTTTGAAAGACTCTGCTGTCCTACTGATCTATGAAGCACTGTGTGTTACTACAGATCCATATGCTCAGAGTAGCTGTTGTGCAACACTTCAGATAGACCCTGAAAGCATAAGATAATCTCCTCTTAACTTTTTTTAAGCCTTGTAACAGCTTCCTGAGGTATACACAGGAACTGATTACCTCATGCAAGGCAAATGTGAACTCCCTCCCCCCATCTCCCATAAATAATCTTCCATGCAACTCTAGACACTGACATATTTATCTGTGGGCCACAAAGGCTGAGGTCTTTGGCAGCAGCCAGGAGTGAAAAACGGGAGAAAAAAAAGAGATGCAAAGTCCCTTTTCACCTCTTCCCCAGTTTACAGGGACTCATCTGGCTGCAGGCCATTGAATCATGCTGAGTACACCCTCTAGGCAATTTGCTCTTTCATACAAGTGAGCTATTAACAGACACATTTGGGCACACAATTAATTTGTTATCCTACCTTCGTCTTCAAGTTATAGGGACCCCAGTTTGTGTATTTGACAGCTAGTTTAATCAAGAAATATGCTACAGAAAAGTCATCAGGAAGAGTAGAAGAGTGTAAGCCAGGAGAGTCCCTTGGCCTTTGGGGTAGGAAACACTACATGGCAAAGTAGGGACAGCTGTCTAAGCATCCTTATAACCAGTAACCAGCAGTGAGGCTAAAAGTCAGCCTTTCCATCAGACTAGGTCTTTAGACTTTCTGCCAGGTCATGAGGAGATGTTATCACCTGCAAAATCAATAACAATGATGAATTTTTTATTTATTTTTTTTTCAGTCCCACATCCTGAAGAAATCAGGATATATCCATTATTGGGGGTGCAGTATCCGAACTTTTAATATGTTAATGACTTTATATCTCTGATTGCACTTATTACCAAACAACGTAGACAGGTTCTTCTATGTGGCACTGTAGCATACCTTGATATGAGCATGGCAGAGTGGTTACTATTGGATAGTCGCTGCTTTGTAATTACTAGGAACCATCAGGTAAAAAGTATAAACTGGAAAAATGTAGCTTTCTTTCTAAGGATGAAACCAAAGAACTTGCCACTGATTTCACTCGTTCTAGAGAAGTTTTGGAAAAAAACCCCCAAAAAATGGAAACTGTTAAAGGGTAAGGTTCTAGTACCTGTCAGAACCTCTGACTAGAGTTCTCATATCTTTCTGACAGCATTAAGCCTTTTCCCCAGATGCAAAATGCAAAGAGAGCAACCGAGATAAACTTCACTAGTTTGCTGTATCCATCTGATTTTCTGAAAAAAAATCCCAAGAAGAAAACAAATCCAACATTTCTTCTTTTATATATATATATATATATTTTTTTTTTTTTTTTTTCTGTCTTGGTGACCTGCCTGCTACTCTTGTTTTCAA
>JANIJG010015117.1:76647-96083 GCA_024611175.1 Megaceryle torquata | reverse complement strand
TTTTTTTTTTTTTTTTTTTTTTTTTTTTTTTTTTTTTTTTTTTTTTTTTTTTTTTTTTTTTTTTTTTTTTTTGTGGGTTTTGGTTTGTTTTTTTTTTATATACTTTCCTTGTCATGGATTGATAAATGCAGCAATTACTAGATTTTTTTTTTTCTTAACATGAAGATTTCCAGGGGGGGTAAAGATGCTTTTCCTGCCTCTCTTTTAGTCTTTTATTTTTTGTGTGTGTCTTTTTTTTCTTTCTTCTGGTCCAGGAGTAGCAAAGCAGCAATTTGCTTTCTACCTGAGTTTATGATTAGTAGTGAGGTGTGTAGGTGGAATATGTTTTAGTGGCTTTTTTCCACTCTTCCTTGCCCTTCCCCCACACCTATTAATATATCTGTTAGTAAGCTAATGCTATTAGGTTATGCAGACTGTTGAGTGTACAAGGAAAGATAAGACACACATCAAATCCTCACAGTGCCCCAAAACGTCTTTCTGTTCTGCTTAAGGCGCTGTATGTGTTTGTCCATGAGGCAGCAACAGATTTTGTATCCAGTCACTTAGCAAAGAAAGGGTAAAGAAATTGTTGTTACATATTTACTGGTGTGGTTGTGTTTTCCCCCCCACCTGGAAAGTTGTGTGGGTGTTTATGGTCTCTACAGGAACTGCTCTGAATTTGCATTAGGAAGGGGGAAAGATACTGCTGAAGAAATTTCAACTTCTCTCTGCTGCTGCTTGATGTTTATGTTGATTTTTGTATTTTTGTCCCCCGAGGTTGGGATAAGGGAATGCTTTGCCCAGTAACACCAGGTGCCCCCAAATGACCTTATTTGCTTAAATTCTACAGTCATTTTTAAGGAGGATGAAAAGAATGGCAAAGAGAAGTGAGGCACAGAATAAGAAATGGCACTTTTCCATAACCACAGTAGGTAATGGATAACTTTGTCTTCTGCTGCTGGGGTCTTTCCATGGGTCTGTTTTTCTCAATTGTAATTTTCCACAACCAAAGCAAAGATGAGGTGGTTTTGTTGCTGGCAGTGCAAGCTTGAGAAAGTCTTTCAGATTTTAAAGCAAGGTAGGAGCTTGCTTTGTTTATGTGTGTATATATACATGTATATTTGTGAGTGTATGTATTTAAAGAGCAGTTGTCTTTGCTGTGTAAAGATCTCATGTCTGCAGATTTTGCGGTCTAAAAGCTCATGTTTTGTCTGTCAGTAGACTAATAAAAGGTGGTGCTTGTCCCAGTGCTCTTTGCTTTGCTTATATACTTAGACCATGTCAACTCTGGCAAAAAAAAAATGCTATGTTTGTATTTAAAATGGAAACAAAAATACCAAGTGATTCATAGCTCAAAACAATGAACATGTAACTCTGTCCTTCTGACCTTATTAAATATATAGTTACTTAAACCACTTTAATCCCTTACTAGTAAGATTGTCTGGTGGTTGGAAGAGGAAACAGGGCTTTCATCTCTGCTCAGAGCTGTTCCACACCTCTGCTCAGGGGAGAACATGTCAATGCCTGGATATTTGGACTCTTCATTTCATGTTGGAACAGCCAGGAAATTTCAGGGAACTGCACCCTCCCCATGACCATGTGCACACCCACCCTGCCCGTGCCGGCTGTGGCTATTTCTGTGTTCCCAAGGTTGTTTTGGGCCTCCTCATGCCTCTTCTAACAGTTCCCTCTCCCTTTAACCCTTCCTCTTTTTTCCCTTGATGTGATAGGGTTCATCCGAGGTCCCTGTTGACTTTGTACAAGCTTGTGAAAATGTTTTATCTGCTATTAATTTAGTCTTGACTTTCCAAACGCCCTAAAATATGATGGAATAGGGCTGCTACCCTTTGAAATTATTTCTTTGCTTCACACCTCTGAGCCTTCTTCCAGATAACTTTAAAACTTTGAGGGTGGGGCAAAAATTATATAAAGTGCACAAGTCAGACTTTACTGTCAAATGACTGGGGGGATGTGGTGATGCTGGGGTGCTGCCTGGGCTCTCTCTGGCAGCCTGTCAGGAGACACTGATCCCCACTGCTCTTCTGAGCTGGAAATTCTCATGGCTGTGGAAGGAGGGGATGAAGTAAGAGCTGATCTGAGAGCTGGCAGTATTCATCCTGGGTCTAAGGTTACATCTCAGGAGACCTCGCTGCAAGTGCATGGTTTACAAAGGAGAGGTTGGGGGAGTGCCATAAATTTTAGGGTCCTAATGACTTTACTGCCACCTTCAGTGAGAAACTGCCTTAATAAGGATATATTACAAATTAGTAACTTATGATGATTACAAATTGTAGTGAACAATACAAGAGAAGCATAGTGTAACTATGCAGTGTAGGGGGAAAAAAAAGTTGGTATGCTGAATAAAATGTAAAGAAATCTGGGGTGACATTTGCAGTCTTGCTTCAGTGTTGCTGACAGCCATGGAGACTTTTGAGCTTGAGTGCTGCAGTTATTTTACAAGGTTTACCTCTTCTTTTATTTCCTGGCTGAATTTCCTAAAGGAGATTTCCTGAGCCCTGCTTGTGTAACTGTTCCCTCTCCATTGAGTGCTCCTGTTTCCAGTGCAGCACCAGACCTATGTATAGTGTAGAAAAATCACTCCACACTGTAAACATAAAAAAGAAAACTTATTTATCAGGTATTTCTCTGTTTCAGCAAAGAGAGAATATCTGTTCCTTTGAAGTCTTCTGACCTAAAGCCATGCTGAGAGTTGATTAATATAAGTTGGATCTTCCACCATCTCTTGCTTTTTAGTTACAGTTTAGAACTCTTAACTGTAGAATGGACATGGTGGGAGGTGGAGGCAGACAATCCCATTACCCTGCTCCCCCTTCATATATACAGATAAACTTTTTTTTTCTTTTTTTTTTTTTTCTTTTTTTTCTGGTACATATTGTAAAAAAATCAATACTCCAGCTGATGAGAAGGAAGGACTGTTAGGCAGGTTGCTACCTAGGGATCTGCCATGTTAGGCATGAGATTGCTTTCTCTCTGCAATGGTTACAGTCTTGGTCTAACATACTGCCTACAAATTTTGGGTTTATATACGTAAGATGTGCACGTTTACATTTTATGGTAGGTTTCAAAGGGACAGAATGGATCAAGGCTGCCATCATGAATAGTAGATGTTCATTCCCATAAAAATTACCTCTGTAAGTAAATAGTGCTCCAGAAAGTGACAGTCCTAATCCCTTACATCAAATTTTATTCATTCTTTTACCTCTGTAAATGTAATTTCTTCAATAGTTTTTGAAGCTTGGAAACTGATAACCTTCAGGCTACCCTGTACCTTAGAAACCTCTTCACCTCCTTCAGAATAGCCTGAGCAGTGAAGCTGAAAGGGAAGAAGAGAGTGATTAAAAACTTAATACAAATATGTGTAAAATGGGAAAAAGAATCTCAAGTTCAGAAGACACTAAGATTCAAGAATAAGAAAGTTTAATAGTGATGTGGCCCTGAATCCCAGCAGGGCAGCAATAATTACAGACATAGCAATATTCATCTGAAAAATTTCTTTGCTTCCCAGTCCCACTTGTTAATGCCAGCTCAAGTGTTTGACTGCAGGACTGAGGTGGCTCTGACCATCAGTGCTGCAGGCTCTGTGAGTGGGACGGTGAATCGATATTCAAAGCATGTTTTTAACTGCTTGAAACCCAGGAACGCGCTGTACCTGACCACAGCCTATTTCAAGGTCTGTCAACTTTTGAGGATTCAGCGAGCTGGCTGTGTGTCTTTTTGAACATGCCCGTGAAAATAATTGTGAATGATTAATTTTAATTACTGCTGGCTGAGGGCAGATCCTTGGCTGTGTGGATGGGTTTTTATTATGCCATGTTGAAGAGCTGTCTGAGTTGGAAAACTCTCAGATTTCTTGTGGTATGAAAGGTGTGCTCAGGAAAGAGAACATTTGCAGAAGGCTCTTTTCCTGTTGCCTGTAATCACTTAATGGTAGTGTAGCAGCTACAGCTGCTGTCTGTGGTGTGCACGTGCATTAGTGCAGGAAGAACTTGAAACTGGGTGGGGAGACTGGAGGTGAAGACAGCTAATGGCTACCCCTCTTACTTTATGGTCTCTTTTCCACATGGGTTCTTCTGAACTGGAAATGAGCAGAGAGGAAGAGTACACCAATCTGAAAGGACTATATTTCTGTTTTATCTTTTAAATGCATTCTTTCTACCTTATTTGGCCAGAATCATGCAGTGGTATTTTCATCTTGTGTCAACATTTAGAGGAGTTGTCTTCCAAAACATTCATATTAGACTTTCTCAGTTTACCTCATAAAACCTGGTCTAGGGATAGTGGACTATTTCTCTGTTGCAGAGGTGCAGACAATAGCTAATGAGAGGCCTGTTTGGCTGTCTAACTTCCCATCATTTGTGTGGTGTCTCAAAGGCTGTTGAGAAGGGAATAGGTTTGAGCTTCATCTCACCTGCAACAGATGGTTTCCTAGTCACTGAAGCATCTTTCTGCTCGGATATTAAACCAAAGTGTCTTCCTTCCAGTTTAGGAAGATTTATTTATTTATGAGGTTGGAGTATGTGTTTAGATGTACAGATTCCTAAGAGACAAGGGAAGGTCTATCAGTTAAGCTGTTGGCCTCAGACTCTGAAATCTACAGGTGAAATCATATGCTTGACTTTAAGCCTCCCTTCCCCCGGCTTGCTTTTTTGACCTTGGTCAAATGATTTGACCTTTTTTCTTGTGCTTGGCAAAGACAGAATTTGTTCATTTATTCCTTTTTATATTCTTGCACTATACTAACAGAAAAGCTTTTATTTGGGAGTGTGTAGATCAGAATTGAAATTGCATGCAAAATATATCTTCCAATCATTAAAAAAAACCCCAAATCATCCCTTATTTAAAAATGTTTGCTCATGAAAATATTTATTCTCATCAAATGAAATTCAGTTTAGTGTTACTGGGCCTTGAAGTAGAGAAGTGTGCAGATCAGCAGCACTGATTTATGTCCCTATAGAGTTTTAAGGAATATTCCTTATCCAAGTGGTTTTCAGAAAGGTTTCCATAGGTGGCTTGCTGCTTCTGGTTTGAGTGGTGCTCTGTAGACAGATGAACTTGAAGGCCTGAGCTGTTTATATATTCCTTAAAATTGTATCATTTTATTCTACTTGTGTATTTCTGCAGTCCTTGTCAAACTGATATGACCTTGGCCTTACAGCCTATGGCCTTATGGAGGCAAGCACTACATTTCCCTAGGGAACAGTAGGGTAGTGTTGGGAGTGGACCTCAGACCACCTGAGCCTCAGACTGATGTTTGGACCATAAATAATGCCACCTTCACTGCTGTGAGGGATGAGTAAGTTGTGTCCTTGCAGTATACTCTGATAGTAAATTTTCTTGCTTAAACGGATTATGGTCATTTTCACGGCACCTGATTGATTGCCAAAAGTTGACAGACTGGACAAGACCTGAGTCTTGTACCAG
Organism: Megaceryle torquata; assembly: GCA_024611175.1. Lineage (NCBI taxonomy): Eukaryota > Metazoa > Chordata > Aves > Coraciiformes > Cerylidae > Megaceryle > Megaceryle torquata. The sequence continues at coordinate 90,662 of JANIJG010015117.1, read as the reverse complement.
CCGGTGAAAATGGTTGGAAGATGTCAGCTTCTTTGATGGTTATCGAGGCAGGCTTGTTTTATCCTCTTCTCTTAGCCGTGCTTTCAGTTGAAAGATGCAATGATCGTGGCAATCTGCCATTCTACTGTCTACATGGTTTCCTTTTGCTAGGATAATAATCATCTGGACCCTCTTTTAATTAAATTAACTGAAACAATGAACCGTATGAAAACTGCAGTGGGACTTCAATGCAACTGGTGCTTTCTTTTGGGTAGACTTGTACAGTATTTGTGTTTGGTTTGGAGACTGATGGGGAGGGGAGTTGTTGGGCTTTTAGGGGTAGGGGGGAAGGCATTTCTTCATACTTCAGTTTTCTTGGAATGAAGTCTAAATTGGCAATTTGAACAGGACTAGGCTTTTTAATAGGCTACCTCTGTTTTTAGTGTTTTTCAGTGAAAATAGAATTTGGAAAAAAAAATTGCTTTCATCTGAAGATTTTTTTTCCTGTATTTCTAGATATTAAATGAATAAATGAAGTTGGTTGTTTCTACCATAATTGCTCAGATCATAACTGGTCCGTGGAAAATCTGCTCGTAATTACTGACTTCTCTTTGGTCATCTTTAATATTCCTTAGCTCATGTATGTTTTAGTTGTTTGTTGGTTTTGGTGGGGGTTCTTTCATAGATCGGTACAATTTTTTATCTCTTCTCTCCACCAGTAACTGCCTATCCACCCTCCCATTTCATACAGCACCCTTTATTTATTTCATGCTTTTTTTTTTTCTTCCCTTCCTTTTTCCTTTCTGTACAGTTAAAACAAAGATCAAAATGTATGTTAACAGAATATGAGATAAAATAGGGAGCAAATTGCAGAAGAGGGGAAAGTTTTACATACCATGAAAGTAAGTTATTCTTTGTGCCTTTCTTCAGGTTTTCCTGGTGTAATGTGACTTGTTGAATGTCCTGTAGCAAACAGGTAGCAAACCAAAAAACCCTTCTGTATGGGATAAAAGTTAAGTAAATGGCCTGTTTGAAAATGTACCTGGAAAAGGTACATTGTGATGTTATCAGCCACACGTACATGCTTACATGCTTCCCACAGTACACAGGGAATACTTTTTTCTGCACAATTTAGGCAGTGTTACAGGTACCAGGAACCCCTCCTGAGTCATCAGGAAACTTGCAGACAAAATTTTCCAGTAATCTGCCTGCCTGTTTGTCAGGAGACGTAGAAGGATCTTCCCTCATGAGCAGACTATGCTGAAGCCCCAGCTGCTGATTTATTTTTGTCCATATGCATTTTGTTATGTAAAACATATACCACAGAGGCAATATGATTTATCCTAGCTGAAGGATTTTGCAAAAGAGCGGATTCTGTTTTCTCTACAGCTCTGAGTTGATAACAACATCCGTTACTCATACTTCAGCCAGATATCAAAAAAACAGCAATGTCATTTCAGCACAGAAACTGGCAGAAGTCAGAAGATGACTCTTAATCCTGCTTGCATGTCCCAAGCAAGGATAGAAGTGGCTTCAAGAAGACAGGCCAGTGAAGTATGGTGCTTTCCATACAAAAATACTTCTGTACATACCTCCCAGGTGACAGCCTGTTCCCTGTCACCATGATAATGCCTCTTGAAGCTACATACTGGTCTCCAGGAGGTGTTTCAGGGAAAGGAGAAAGTACAAGACATCTAGGGGATCCAGCTATAGGAGGATCCAGCTTAGTGAAAACAACACACCTTTATTTTAGTATTAGCTGCCTGGCAGTACCAGGGTGTTGAGCACTGGACATGGTGTTGCATGAATATGGAGAGGACAGCTTGAGTCTAAGACATGACAATAAGGACTTTTTCAGGCTGCAGTGCCATTACTGTACCCCCAAGAGAAGTTGGGGAGTGTGTGTGAGGGTCACTCACACAATGGGTGCCTAGTGCTCAATAGCAAGAAGGGCAGCATCACTGTGCTGGACTTTGACCACGCTAGTCAGCTGGTCAGTCCTTCACAGATCTACCAGTTGCCCTCATGGTCTTCCTGAACTGCCTCCAAATGGTACTTGCATTAACAAATAGTCATGTGTTTCTTGCAGGAAACCTTGAGTGACCCTCAGAAGATGATTACAGTTTTTGTTTGTTTGTTTTCTTTCTAAAGGCTATTTTGATTAAATGCCCTGCCACACACAGTGCAGCGTGTTTGCTTTTGTTTGTGGAATAATTGCTGGGGATTTGTGTCTGCATGTACACACAACAGTGTCTTCTGCTGCTTTCTGTAATGACAACACTAGCTGTAGTGAGAGGAAGGTGGAGAAAAAAAACCCCAAAACAAAAAAAACCCCTAAAACTCCCAAAAGACCCGTCACATTCATATTATATTTTCAACAGATCTCCTGTTTTGGTTTGGTTTGGTTTTTTTGTTTGGTTTGGGTTTTTTTAGGGGTTGATTTCTGATTGATTTTGTCTTTCACTACTTTGAATTAGTCATAACTTTTCTGTTATTGGAAGATTTTGCAAACTGCTCGGTTTGCATTAATTTGCTAGGTTCATATTAATAGGAAAATTATGCAGGTTTTGTACAGTTCCCTTCCATCTCCTTTGGTGTTTTCTTTTAATTATTCTGCAAGAGAGCCCAGCTACAACAGATAATTCACCGCTTGTCAGGTCAGGTGAAGGTAGTTGAGTGCAAAAGGCACTTTAACAACATGTGGAAAAGCTTCTTTGCTAATTGGATTGCAGTACGTGTCTTACTGCCCACTTTAACTCAACAGAATCATTTTAATCTGATCCCCTCACTGGTATTTTACACTTGGAATTTGTGCTGGTCAAGCTTTTTTTTTTTTTTTCAAGAAATAAATATTATTTAATTATCAGACACTCACAGAACTGCTGAGGTTGGAAGGCACCTCATCCAGTCTGACCTGAGGCTGCCCTCAGTCTCTGCATGGCCTGATGCTTGGGTCATAGAGTAGTTGGGAAAATCCAGAATTCAGTGATCTTAGTGGGAGAGTTTTACTTATGGTTAAAAAACACTCCACACCTTAGTTATTTAGTGTGTTTAAATTCTGATTTACACATACGTATCCTCCTGCTGAGCTTAATGGAGATGAGTGGGCACTCCTCTGACCTAGGACACCATTTAGTCACTGTCTCTGAATGCCTGTAAATGTAGAGTATCTTGATTTTAATAGAACTATTTGTTTTCCTTTATATTTTTTTTCCCTTTCCAATTGACAGTTCCGTATTCTGCACTGAAGAGAATGACATTTCCTACCTGTGAGCTCTGCTGCTACGGCAAGATGGAAATCAGGATGTTAAAGGCATTTGTTGCTACTTACTGAGTATGTCTATGCTGCAGTCACAGAAGTAATTGCAGCATCATGCAAGTATACCCAGTCTAGGGTGGTATATACAAATATACCAAACCGGGTTGTTCAGAAGCTGACAATACTCTAGCTGCAGTCTGATGGGGTCCATAATAAGCTGGTGCACCCTGCTGCTGTTTGAGCTAATTTATGGTACTTATTTATACCTTGCAACCATGTGACCATGTCCTTTACTCCTGCATGATACGCTTCTAAGTGGTTTTTGTTTGCTTGTTTGTTTGTTTATTCTTTTTCCTGGAAAAAAACCCTTCTTTCTTAATATTTTGAACTTCAAAAGCCCTTCCCTCTGAGGAACTTATTCTTTGGTCAAACGGGAGTAAGGTTAAACGGCGACCTGGTTCGCTGGGGAGCGCAGCTGCTCTGGCATGGATCTCATCATCTCCCTGCTGCAAGGGTCCTTGTGCAGAAAATGACAGTCTTTCAAGAGAACACTGTCCTGTCTTTTAACTTGCCTCACTTAAGTCAAAAGCTCTTATGCAGGGGGAAGTCAGGGAACACACAGCCACCTTTTTGAATCATAGCCACAACACTGCAGTGTTGTCATGCGAAGGAAATGAGAAAATAGATAATCGGGTTTGAATTATCCGGGAATTTAACTCCACAGGGATGCTGACTTACATGGTAGGTGGTATTTGGTTTTCTACTTTCAGTGCAAGAACGTGCTTTTAGCAGCCCAATAACCCTGTGCTCGGGAAATGGTTTCTGTATTGTCTTATTAAGGAAACAGTGACACAGAATGCCATGAAAACCAGCTTTTGTCCCTGATAAGCAGTTAATGCTTCTTCAAAACTGCTTAGTGTGCAGGATTTTACAACCTGGCAGAACGTGGCAGCGTCGAAGCAACGCGGTCTCTCTTTACGCAACGCGACAGACTCTTTGCGCGCCAGGCTGCCGGGCTGTAGCCGTTGTTTTAATTAACATCACTGCTGTACGCCAAAGTGCAGTGCAACTTCTTTTTGTTTCCTGCAAAAATCCCAGCTCACGTGTGGCAAGTTGTTTTGACAGTTGCCTTTCCATTAGCAGTGGGGAGAATAGCAAAAAGCTACCGTCTAGACCTACTTGCAGAATTATTATGGCGAAAAGAATAATCTTACAGGAGAAGTTCCTATTTCCAGGACCTATTTGTACATTCTGACTCCTCTCCGTATAATAGGATTACACATTTCTTATCGCAACTGCAAACTGGATGTGTGCCAGCCATAAACTGTGCACAGTGTAACACTATGATTGCAGGCAATCTTTTTTTTTTTTTTCTCCCTTCTCTCTTTTTTTCTCTCCTTTCCTTTTTATTCTGGGTTAAAGGGAAGAAAAATCATCATATTAGACAGTGTAGGATGAATCACAAAGCATCGCTTAAAACATTACTATAACCTGGTACATAAAAGCAAAACCACTTGACCAATGGGAACTAATTACAGACAAGAATTGCGCCTTAGGAGGAAAAGATACTAATGTTTGAAGTATTTCCTCAATGCATACATTTAAATCTGGGAGGGAGAATTAAGTTTCTGTCGCTTTGAGGAAATCTTCATCTATTCATATGGTAAACGTGGGAGTGACACCTATAGCTGAATGATTGTGGACAGATGCTCATTGCATCGCATTTCTGTTTTGCTTAACGTGGGGGTTTGATTTACCTAGTACTCTGGCAGTTATTCAGTCTGCTCGGCAGTGTACTGGACTGTAATATATTGAACAGATAAAATAATTTTGGTCTGAGGTAGCTTAAAGCTAAATAAATGCTGGTGGGGGAAATCAAAGCATGTGATGCCTACCTTTAAATAGCTGTAAAAAAGAAAGAGGGAGAGGGGAGATGCCCACGCTCTTAAAAAATCTAAATGAAAAATAATCATAATATACATAATCAGAAGTGGAAGTCTTTTATGGTTCCTACTGTTAAATGCTGCTCTAGCCATCTGCAGAGAAATGTTCATTCCTGGAACCTGGCCAGACTTGAGCAGAGCTTTGCGAGGAGAAGACGACCCAGATTGCCCTTCCTCAGCATCCATACCAAGCACACTCGCTAGAGCTATTTTGGGATTTTTAAACTTTGGTCTGGGAAAGTGCACTACATCTGCTGAGATGAGCTGCAGCAGCCATTTCCAAGGTTCTGCCTCCCTTGAAGGCGGGCTGAACTATGAGCAAATGTGGCAATGTTAAATGGCGTTTGGGATCTGCTCTACATCTCAAGGCTGCAAAAATAAAAATATCTTTCATTTGCTGGCTTCTGATTCTGAAATGTGCTCTTGCAAGAGGTGAGGTGGTCGTCTTTATCTTACTTTTGGAAGTAGCTTGCAAATGTTAGGCAGAAGAAGAATAGTTTTAAATAGTTCTATTCCTCAGTCCTAATTTTGGAAAGACAAAGCTTTGAAGATATTTGCTGGGTTATGTCAGCTATGAGGTCTTGTGTTTGTCCTGGATGCCTCTTTCAATGCATCTTTCCCTCCCCGAAGCAAATGTGAACTTCAGAAATGTGTGTGTAGGACTCAGGCTGTACTGGCAAGGATGCTGACCCAAAGGCAGCCTCGGTGGTGGTGGGGAGGCAGCCATGGTGCTTTCTCTCCCCTTGCTCACGCAACTCAGGGTAGAAATGATTTGTGCTAAATAAGTGCTTTTGATGTTTTACTGAAGAAAGCCTGCTTCCTGAGTTGGTAGGAAAAGGAGTATTTTTAACTGAATTTTCCTGGCCATTTGCAGGAGAGTCGAGAAGTTTTAGTCAGGTGTAGAAGTTCCTTACTAAGTGCATCATCCAGGAAGGGACCCTGTTCAAGTCAGGTAGGAAAGTCAAAGCTCTGGCCACTAAAGGCACCAAGCACTTCTCAAGCAAGCGTAGGTGGCATGTTGGCTGGGACGGCTGATGATCAGTTTTTGGCCCACAGACTTAAGTAACTCAGTTACTTGTCAAAAGGAGTTGTATTAGTCATAGTTTTGAGGAGTGGTTTTTGGAAGGGTGGGGAGGAAGGCTAACACAACATAAACCAGTTCCCTCTGCGAGGATTTTTTAACCCTTCTCCCATGCTGAACCTTAACTATGCCGTGCCTTTTTGAGCTGCTTGAAGTAATTCTGTAGCTTATTGAAGTTCTAGTCACACATCCATAAGGGTTCTCTAAACTTTTAATGTGCAAGACTCCCAATTACATGAGCTGTTGGGTTCTGCATACTAAATACACTTATTTCAGTAATCGATTCTAAAGGTATAGGTGTGAGGTGGATTGATATATTTAGTCTATAAATAGTTGGCAAAAGTCATCTGCATTTATTTCGGTATTCAAACACTATTTCATTCATTTATTTTTAAAGCATGGGAAATGAGTGTTTAAAAAACCCTACTGCCAACAGAAGAGAGTTAGCACAAAAGTATATTGGGAATTTAATGTACAAGTTAGGAAATTAAAAGTTCCTGTAATAAGTGCAGCTCTGTCATATTACAGGTACTGCAACATAAATTTCCCAGCATCTACAACAATATCGAATTCTGAATGTGTGCAAGATGGTTGACATAGAGTGATTATGAGAATTACAGCCTTGTTGTTCCTAACTAGTTCATTTAAATTCTCAACCTTAATGTTCTGTTAACCTTCCATTTTCCTGCTAATCTGCTTTAGGAAAATAAACAAAGTACAGACCTTAAGTATCTTGCAACTCAAAGTGATGTATACCTAGAGGTAGAGAGAAAACATCAGATTGCAGTAATTTTTTCTGGCTTTATCAGTAGCACTGATGTTAATGTAAAAAACATTCCTTGTCTTCACAGAAACTATCAATGGACATAGTGGATCTGGTCTCCCTGAGTCTGTGAAATTGGGTTAGAAAACAGTATCTGATTGGAGAGTTTGTAAAGCATTTTTTCTGGGTCTGAGATGGTTGAGCTCAGCCTTTGGGGATGCTGGGGGTGAGGAAAGGGGTAGGAGAACCCAGCTGCATGGAGCAAGGTGAAGCCATTGAATCTCTCAAGTGGTAAGGTCCAAGGAGGGGACTGCCTTATCCCATCCAGCCCTTGAGGTTCTTTTTAAGTCTGCATCCTCATTGCAGGTACAACCCTGTCTTGTTGACAGAACACCTGCTGGGATTGCTGTTCTGATACAATACTTACACAGTGGTGGTGTGAGGCATATTCATGATGTGGTATTCACTCAAAGCAGGACATTAAGATGTCTGAGGGCTCCTTCCTTGCTTTCCAGAGGTACAGTAAATCACAGCCCTCTGAACACCTTTGGAAGAAATTTAGGACATCTTTTCTGGGCTTGTATCTGCCATTAACATTTACTTCAGTGCATTGTGCAATTTCCCACTTGCATAAGAAAGGGCACACAGAACTGATGAAGTTTGGAGTCATTTCTGAATGTGGGTCACCTTTTGAGTGGCATCAAGCTGTATGTGGTGCTGGGGGAGCTGAGAGCCAAGAAGAAGAAATTTTCAGAGGTAGCTTGTATAAACTGGTAGAAGCCACTGGGAGATGGAAAACTGATTTTGCAAAATAAATCTCTGTTTTATGTCATATGCAATGCAATACTAGTCCCTTCTCAAAACCTCTTGGGGTTAAACACTTCTATCATGTTCTCACCACCTGCTGGAAATCCAACACAAAACCAGGAATAACCAAATCTTAAGTTGTAGCAGCTGAACCTGTTTCAAATATATCGCAAAAGCTATTGTTTACGATAAGTGTTATCTGATTGCTGGCAGAACCTGTTTTTACTGCTTTTGTATATTACAGTCTCTTGTAATTTGGACAACTAAAAATTGTATTCCTTTTTCCATTGTACGGCGAGATTTGTAAGTAGACCGATGTCTGTAATTACACTTAGTGGGACTGGAGAGCATATAAAGCATAAAATGAAATTGCATGGTTTTAATCTGAAGTAGCATCACATAAAATTTTCCCCATTTTTGCATACCTTGGAACAAATATTTTTCTCATTCTTTGAATAATATTGGAGGAAATTTGGGGACAATCATGAAGATACTTTGTGCAAACTATTTTCATGTACTTGATGTTTTGAAATGTTTGCACTGAAAGTCAAGTACTGGGTGCTTATTGTACTGGTGGTCATGAAGCAAAACTATAGTGCAGTCTGACAAGTGTCAATGACTATCTGGAGTGAATCTTTCATTTCAGCACAGTAATTGGGTCTTTTTCCCCTTTTGATTAAAAAAAAAAAACCCACAAAAAGCAACAAACAACAAGCCAAGTGCAAGTGGATCTTACAGTTCTTTTTTTTCAGTTCTGTCAGTCTTCTTTGGAGCTAATTCCTTTTTTTTTTTTTCCCCCACTTGAGGAATGAAGAACAGAAACCCCCAAATTATGTATAAAATCCCAAGTTGCAGCTGTAAAGTCACAGTTCAGATATATTAATCTGTATATTTTTGGGTGCTTTTGGCTTCATGTCTTTATTATTTATTTACAGTTTATAATACACTGACTTCTCTGGGGATAAAAGAATATGCATATATTATTTACACCTTTTGGTTTTGTCAAATAATGTCACACTTCATGCTTTCTGAGTGCTCAACAACCCTATCCTAGCAGTCCCAAGAGTCGAGAACAGACAAGTGTGATCCACCACACACAGGCTTTAATTTGGTATGTATGCTGTCCCGTTCTGATTTTGTGTACTGGTGGTGCTGGCCAAGGTTGGGTGGCCGTGGCATTTCTGCTGTCTCCCTCAGGCATCCATGTTCTTACCATCTAAACCCAGTGAAGTGAAACCATGAGAATTTGAGACATTGACTCAGTGAGAGCTGCCTGCTCAGGAGAAATGGTTTTAGTTATCAGTAATGACTGTGTTGTAATCCCTGTAACACAAGAAGTGAGGTTACTCACCAAGAGAGGGATTTGATCTTTGATTTTCATCTGTTGAAGCCCTATCAGTACAGGGGAGGTCAGGATACATATGTTTGACTAGGTAGGAAGTAACCTTGGTGTGGGTGCAGTCTGGACAGTGATGAGGGCAACACCTTTACCCTCTGCAAAAGCAGGGGAGGGAAGGGGAGGATCAGTAGATCATTTTGGGAACACACCAAAAGCACTTCTCTGCTTTTGAATCAAAAGCAGCAGAGAGTAGGCCCTGTGAAAGAAAATTTTCCTCCACAGTTTCATGACCCAAACTCCTTTTAACCCAGAATACTGCATCGTGCTACAAGCTTTGGACCGTTGTCATTGCTTGTCTTAAAAAGTGATATTTCTATGGAACTTAATCTGAATGTTCACTGTCTTATACTGTGTGTATGTAGGAGCATATTTGACACAATCTGAATGCCAGATCTGTGAAATCTGTTTTTCCAGTATTTGCTCCTCAGACCCACATGTGCTTTGTAGTAACACAAATTATATTCAACAAATGCAGTCATGATGCTGAGTCAAGAAAAATGTACCAAGATGAACAAGAGCAAAAGGAGCAGGTTGGTTTGGACTCTTACGAAGGCAACTAGCCTATTTACATCTTTTGAAATGGCAGCTCCTTCCCTTCTGGCTAATTCTAATGGTCAAGGATGGATTCATGGCACACTGATAGTATCAGCTCAGCTAGATGGAATTCACTTTACAGATGCTCCTGCATCTTGTCACGCCATAAAAATGAAATGGTACTTTGGTGGATAGCATTAAAAAAATTACAGACTTCTCAGCTACATGGCAGGTAAGCCACGAAATGTAAGATCACAAGGCACCATGTAGATTGAGTTCTCTGCAAGGTCAGGCAGCAGCTGTCTTTCAGATGTGGTCCAGAGATGCCTGCAAATGTCTACTCTCTGTCCCTCGCTCTATATTGCTAACTACTAAATTTATCCCAGTACTCTGGAAGAACGTGAAGACTAAAAGCCAAAGTACAGCATGCCCTTGGGAAAGAGGAGGAGCAATCATGGGCATTGCCAGGTCTTGAAGGTTTGCTCCTTGACAGGTTTTCCCTGTAATAGCCAGGAGCTGACCAGAGGTCCTGTGGTAGACCTGGGGCAGGACCTGCTGTATGCTGCCTTATTTTTTGTCCTCTAGAGAACAGAAGCGCAGGCTGCTACCTCAGTTCTTATGACAGATTTTTCCTTCACTTCTCAGTTTAAATTAGAATTCTTGCATGATTTCAGTCTTCCTTCTGCTTTGAAAGGCGAGATTAGAAAAGTAATTTAAAAACTTCTTTGTTGTGCTCGATAAAAATCTTTTCCACTGTTTGTTTGCTTCTGGTCTTTTGTATGTGTATTTCTGCATCTGATCTGTGTACCTGACCTTCAAGGGTGGAATTCAGACATGGTTTTAAGTGTCTTACCACGATGGCGTGGTCACCACTGACAGCTGTCTTTGTCAAACTGTAGCAGTAGTTTCTCATGCTGTAGATGAGGAATAAATGTCTGAAAAGCAAATACAGTTGTGAAAGAGACATTAATTTCCTCTTTCTGAAAGTGCATCATCATTTTCATTTCAAAGATAAGGGAATACATCTGTAGAAAACAAACCCATCTATTTAATTGTGTTACTGTCAGGAGCATTGTTTGGAAATGTTGGACATTTGTGACATATTTTGGAGACCAAAGGACATTTTATAGAAACTATGATCAGTAACTGCAGGAAGCTTTTCTGTGTTGCACAGTCCAGTTGGCCCAGACTGGGTGATGCCTCTCCACTGGGACTGCTGTCGAGCCAGTGGGTGATGTGAGGGTGGAAGTTGGGGGCTGGTCAGCAGTCACTGGAGAGCACTAATTTAATATTTAGACATCAGTAAAAATGTACAGTAATGGGATCCCAGATGGTCAGTTTGACTATATGTTGAATAACACTATTCCTTCAAAGTTATTTCTGTTACGTCTATATCCTTCAGCCACAATGATTATCTTGAAGATGGCAATAAAAAAGGTTCACCAAATGTGACTGCTATATATGTAAAAGATACATGTTTTCTATTCTGAAAAAAAAATAATCCGTTAACCTTTTACTTCTGGAACAGCTGAAGTTTAGAAAAGATGGACATGTAGAATTTACTGCTATATTGGTCACCAGTTTATGTGGTGTGCCTGGACTGTCCTTGCCTAATACAGTAAGGAGATTTAGGCTTCTTGGGATGAGTATGCAGCTGCCTTCTGCTGGTTGATAGAAGACTATAGCATTAAATCCACTTCTCCTGACATCTCAAAACTTTAAGCATTCATGTCTATCTACTAACCCTTATTTTAGGACCTCCTGCCAAAGGCAGGTTTTCTGATCCTCTGACCAAAAATCTGAACTGGTTTGTGATGTCCTTTCTTATTATTCTTAAAAAACATTGGTAACAGTTGAAGTGCATAAGCTGACAGATGGTTTGGTGGGTAAGAGAAGTCTGTTCATTGGTACAGAGGTAGAACTTGGAGGCAGCTGCAGAGTTTGGGGGTTCAGAAAAATTCAGTTAAGTGACTCCTGTCCAGGCTATATTAGTATTGTAGCTGTAGGCTCAAGAGGCTCCTTCCTTACTGTTCAGGGTGCTGAAGAAACACTAACAGGTCAAGAAGAACTCACAGAAAAGGTGGGATGATTTAGCTGCCCGTGCAGATGTACCAATGTATCAAAGCACAGGGAGAGAAGCTCTGCAAGCGGCAGAGCTCCCCAGGGTTCAGACAAGGCCAGATGGTCCCTCGAGCCTCAGCAGCATTCCTGGCTACAGCCTGCACCGTGCTCCTGGGGTGCAGGAGAGCAGCCCTTTGGATGTTTTTCATGATCTGTACGATGTTTTCCCCGGGCCCTTATGTTTTCCCTTTTGTATAGAGCTCTGCTTCCTTGCCTGAGGAACAGTTGCAGACAACTATTTCCCTCATCCTTTCCGAGCCCTTTTCTAAGCTTCCTTCCCTCTGCAAGTCTTTGATATATTCCCTTCCCTTCCTGATCTGAAGACTGGTAAGCACAGCAGGTGAGGAGTGTTAGTGCTGCATCTGCTGCTAATTGGGCTCCCAGGCTCATTCAGATAGCGCTGGCAAGTGATGTACTGAGTTAATCAGGAGCCGGGGTTTGTAGGAGAATGTTCATATTATGTAGGGTAAGTAGAGATTTGCATGTCAGCTTTTAAAATTGGAGCTTACCAAAACGAGACTGGCTGCTGCTTTCGGTTGTCAGTCTCCCCGTGGCCCCCATTTGCCTGGGTTGTCTCGGCACCTTTACACTATTCATCCTCGCAGCAGTCCAGGAGCATGAGTGGTCCTGCCATCCATCCCCAGCTAGGAGGTAATGCCTGTGAGTCCAGGGTTTAGGGAGGAGGTTAAAGAATGCATTGCATTTGGTGGTGGCTCTGGCTTAAGCAAATTCCTGGCTGTTTCTTCCTCCAAACAGCAGCAGGTGAAGTGCTGGCATATGCTTCCTTCTGCTGCCCCTGCTAGGAGGGCAGCCACCCCTGAAAAGGGGGCTGGAGAGACAGCTGGGGAGTGGGAGCCACATTCATCTCAAACAGCAGCAGCTAACACTGTCCAAGCACATCTGGCACCACGAAGGATGTTCTTCCACCTGGCTTGGATAGCATGTTGGCTTTGCAGCCTTCCTCATGGTTGTTTATTCCAGCCCCTGTGCCACCACAAGCTTCTTCAGCCTCCCCTCTTCTCCTGCAGTTTTGCTGCTGTAACCAATTGATTGTGGATCCTTTAATCAGCCCAATGGAAAATTACCCTCCTCCCTCCAAAATACAACAAACTTACTTTTAGCATCTTTCTGTTCAGTAATTCGGTTTACAGGGTAGTGCTTCTGGGCTCTGAGTGTGGATGCAGCAAAGGGCAGGCAGGGGGAAGGTAAGAACTTCTTAGGCTGACTTTGCTTTTGAAGCCAAGGTATCTGCTAACTACAGCTTCAGTGTTTTTGCCTAAGGTCATGCAAGAACGCTTGGCAGAGCAAAGAACTGAAGTGGGTCTCCCCAGATCCAGGTTACCACTCTAACCCCAGGACCGTTTTTCTTCCAGCACTTGAAAATGGTCTGAACCTCCCATGAGGTACTCTGTGAGAGCTTTTTAGGCAAAGATTTTGCTCTAAAAAAGCACGACTGTTTGCTTTGTAAGGGGAAGCTCTTGTTCCTGTTTCCTTTCTGATGTATCCCCTCTGTTCTTGGCTTGCTAACTTGATGATATCACTCCCCATGCGTTGGGCAAAAGCTGTTTTCCCTCTATTCAAAAAGCCAGGAGGAACAGCTGCTGTGCTGCCTCTAATCTCTAGTTCTTCCCTTCGCTCCTGTGGCATGCCAATGGGAGCGAGGACCAAGGAGGCGCGTGGAGAACACAGACAAAAAAGTGAATTTGCTGTGTCATCCTTCAGTTTCACAAGCCAAGCGGTGATTCGCTGCTGTTTGTTCAGGAAGGATCCAGAGTTTGTGCAGCAAGTCAGGGGAATTGCTGATAACTGGATATGGAGCACTCCCAGGCTCCTTGAAAACCACCTGCATCAGAGAAGGTGGAAGCCCTCACCACCTGGTGACTTTCCTGCAACACAGTATGGGAAATGAGTTCTTAGTACATACCACCTCCTGCCACAGGGTGCCCATATCGTAGCTATGGGTACATTAGCATCTTTTTGATGGAAAAACTATGAGCAATTAATTTCCTTGCCTTGCCTTCCTTAAAGGCAACTTCCTTTAGTCATAAAACCCACCCCCCCCCCCCCCCCCCCCCCCCTCCCCCCCTCCTCCCCCCCCACTCCCCTTTCTCCCCCGCGCCCTCGTCCTC